>VBSM01003205.1:765042-801573 GCA_008086735.1 Cheirogaleus medius | reverse complement strand
AAAAAAATAATAATAATAAAAAGACAAATAACCATATTAAAAATGGGCAAAGGCTACGAACACACATTTCTCCAAAAAAGATATAAAAATGGCCAATAAGCACATGAAAAGGTGTTCAATATCACTAATCATCAGGGAAATGCAAATCAAACCACAGTGAGATACTACTTGATACCACTAAAAAAGGCTCAATAAAAAAGACAGAAAATAACAAGTGTTGGTGACAATGTGGAGAAATTGGAACCCTCATCCACTGCTGATGAGAATGTAAAGTGGTACAGCCACTCAGGAAAACAGCCTGGCAGTTCCTCAAGTGGTTAACATGGAGTTGTTAACACCATATGACCCAGCAATGCCACTCCCATGTATATACCCAAAGGAAAAGAAAGCATATGTCCACACAAAAACTTGTACAAGCATGTTCATAAGACCATTATCCGTAATAGCCCAAAAGTGGAAACAACCCAATGTCTATCAACTGATGAATGAATAAATAAAATGTGGTATATACCATACAATGGACTATTAATCAACAATAAAAAAGAATGAAGTTGATGCATGCTGCAACATGGATGAGCCTGAGAAACATGCTAAGAGAAAAGCCATATGCAGAAGACCACACATTATTATTATATGATTTCATTGACATGAAATGTCCAGAATAGACAAACAGAGACAGAGAGTAGATTAATGGTTGTCTAGGGCTACCAGTAGGTAATGGGGGCTCGGGAGTGACAGCTAAGGGTTGGGTGTTTCTTTTGGGTTGATGGAAATGTTCTAAAATTGATTATGGTGACGGTGGCACAACTCTGTGAATATACTAAAAACCACTGAAATGTACACTTTAGGTGGGTGAATTATATGGTATGTAAATTATATCTCAATAAGTCTGTTAAAAATAAAGATTCCTTGGAGGAGAAAGCATTTGAGATGGTCTCAAAGGAATGGTAGGAGTTGAGCAAGTGAGAAAGGGCAGAAAGCCTGGAAAAATAAGGAGTTGACAGGGAACAGAGGGTAGGAATGTATTTATTTACTTATTCAGCTTTAAAATTTAAGATTTTGTCTTAGTGTCTCAAACCAGAGCTGCCTCTCGTTGCTAAGCCAATCTAGATTTTGAGACACAGATGCAAACGAAAGGATGTCCTACTGCCTTTGTTTCCTGTCAGATGCCATGCCAAGAAATACCTGAATATTAGCTCCATTGCTTCCAGCCTTCTACCAGGAGACAGGCGTCCTCAGCCTGCCCAAGGCCAGTGTTGCTCTTGGAGATGCGAAGCGGGTGACAGAGGTTGTGGGGACCTTAGGGTTGAGTATCCACAAACCTCACCACATGGGCGAGGGAGCAGGACAGAAATGGTGGCCCATGGAGACACGCAGCCTTACCTCATTTGTACACCGAGCATCCAGTTTCTCACCATTTTTTAAATAGAAATTGGAGAAGTATGATTCCTAAAACCGGAGGAACTTTGAAGGGGAGATTTACAGTGATTGCATATTCTCCTCCCTTGCTGCAGATATGTAGCCAGTCATCTGGCAAGAGGCCCACCAACCTTGGTGTCCTGGCACAGCATGACTGACAGGAAGTCTGCCGGTGCAGCCACTTCCCTTGAGAGACGGCGTAGCGTTGGGGATGTGTGCATGGCTCTAGTCTCAGATGGATTTCCTGGGAAACACTCCGGCTGTGAGAAGGGATCTGCCTGCAGCAGGGTTACTGGGGAGCGCTCTTAAGAGCGACACGCGTGAGAAAGCCAGGGCAGCAGGTCAGGCAGAGGGGATGCCGGGCTGGACGCAGCTGCAACATAGGCCTCAGCTAATCCTATGGGGAAGCCCTGGAGCCGGGGTAGTGTTTCAGAAGGCCCCAAATTGAGACAAGGCAGCGGGCTTTGGTGCCACAGTAACATCTAGTGACTGAACGTAAGGGCCTACCCTTGGCAAGGTGACTTCTTCAGCCATTGGCAATTCCCACAGAAGGACTCAGCTGTGAGCCAGCAGCAGTCAACACTCTTGGCAGCTAGAGGATTGTTTGCCCTGTTTCTGGAAGGGAAATATAGATTTTGCTGAAGTCAAAGGTCTTCCAGACCTTTCTTAGCTATAAAACCTCACAGCCTCTGTAACAGAAGAAACATTAAAATATAAACCTTTTAATGTTAATGCTTTTCTTTAGCACTCTTTTCCAAAGGTCTCATAGACCTCATAACCCAGTATGGTTTATGCCACAGGTGGCCATAGAGCATTTGAAATGTGATTGGTCCAAATTGAGATGTGATGTAAATGTAAAATATATACCAGATTTCAAAGACTTAGTATGAAAAAAAGATTGTAGAATATCTCAATAATAATTTTTAAATATTGATTACATATTGAAGTGATAACATTTTGGATACATTGGCTAAATATATTAATCCCAATAATAATACAAATTTCAGGCTAGGCATGGTAGCTCATACCTGTAATCCTAGCACTTTGGGAAGCCAAGGTGGGAGGATCACTTGAGGCCAGGAATTTGAGACCAGCCTGGGCAACATAGCAAGACCCTTTCTCTACAAAAATGTTTTAAAAATTAGCCAGGCAAGGTGGCACATGTCTGTAGTCCCAGCTACTCAGGAGGCTGAGGTGGGTAGATCACTTGAGCCCCGGAGTTTGAGGCTGCTGTGAGCTAAGATCGCGTCACTGCACTCCAGCTTGGGCAACAGAGTGAGACCTTGTCTCTAAATAATAATCATAATAATAATAAATTTCACCTGTTCCTTTTTACTTTTTTTTAATGTGCTACTAGAAAATTTTAAATTTAAAATTCCATTAGTAGCTCACATTTTATCTCCACTGGACGATGCTGTCATAAACCTTTTCTGATTGTCTTTCCACTGGTTTCATTCCAAAGTGAGAAGAAGGCTGTTTCTCTCTTCACTTGATGACAAGAATCACATGCATTTCTTCTAGCAGCCATGCCCAGCCCACAGTAAGCTTTCACAGAAGCTTGATGTGGAAAATGATGAAGCAAGACAATCCTATTTTGTTTTATTATAGTTCCCTCTTTTAGATGATGCTGTAATATTTTGTTTCTCAGATTCTTAGCTTTAACACAGATGGGAAGGAGAAAGGCTTTGGTGTATCAAGGGTGTCTGAAAGAAAGTGGCTTATTAGCATGTTGTGATGTCATTCAAAGAAAGCAACGGGGTGGGCATTGCACAAGAATGGCTACTGTGCAGAGTCTTGACAGCTATAAAATTATCTTTCTGAATGCTTTTTCAGAGGCATTATCTAATTTAATCTTCATGACAGTTATGTGAGATGTATATTTTTAATATTCTCAATATATGGGTTAGGAAACTCTTTTCTCCAAACTCTGGTATACAGTACCTACCTGGGCCTGTGGGATTTAAGGTTTTGACCCCAGCTCCTTGGCCCATTACATATATTTTATATGGAAAGACTGACTGAAACCAAATAAGTAGGGTTCTAATCTAAGTCTTAATTCAAAGACCTTGATTGAACTTTTTAATCCAATGCATTTACATTGTGATGTAAACACTTATTTAGACCTGATTTGATCCCTAGCACAGATTTGGTTTACGTTTTTCTTTTATAAGTACATGCTAGTTGTTTAACATGACCTTATTATGCATCTTTCTTAACTCAAAGATTTTTTTGTTTTTTTTTTTGAGACAGAGTCTCACTCTGTTGCCCTAAGTAGAGTGCCGTGGAGTCAGCCTAGCTCACAGCAACGTCAGACTCTGGGCTCAAACAATCCTCCGGCCTCGGCCTCCCAGAGTGCTAGGATTACAGGCATGAGCCACTGTGCCCGGCCTCAAAGATAATTTTAAGGTTTCCTTTTTGGGAAGACCAGATGCTGGAAATGTGTTTTTTGAATTTTGAAGCTATTTCTGAATACGAAGCTAATTGAAGCAGCTAACTGTGGATTCAGTGGGAGGTGACCCATTTCTAGTTTAGCAGATCAGGGAGGAGTTTGTTGTAAATATTTTCCCTACTTTTACTAGTAAGTACCATCACAGCTAGCACAAAGGTAGAGATGTCAATGGTTTTATTTAACTGTAACAACAAACATGTTTTCTAGGTATTTTTATTTAAGACCCAAAAAAGCATAAAATTTTTTTCTGATTAAAGAATGAGAATTTTTAAATGCTTAACTTATTTATAAATATAAAATACATTTATTTTTAAAATATGTACTGAGCAGTTTGTTTGCATCAAGTCAGCATGTGAACCTTAAAACACGTGCTTATTTTATGCGTGATTATATACACACATAAGATCGTTAACTCTTCTCAGTTTCTCCTTCCTTTTTATTCACAGAACAGAGAAGGCAGCATTCCCACTTTCCGGTTCCCACATGGTATCTGCAGGTAGTATTCCTTGTCCAAAGGAAATGCATATTCTGCCTATGCTCTTGCCGTCGATGGCCTAACCACCAACTCAGAGAGCGGACGCATGGTTCTCAGAAATCCGTGGCCTCTGGGGGTGGCCAGGTCTGGGTTCAGACCCCAACCCTCCTGCTCATCTGCCGAGCGGCCCTGGGAGGCCAGTTGTCCTGTGAGAAGCTGCCTTTCCTCTTCCGGGAAATGGGGATGGCAGTGCCTGCCCTGCAAGGGCTGGCATGAGGCACAGATTAAATGACCGTGGCAGTATTTTTTCCATCCCGAAGCTTACACATAGCGTCCTCTCTCGTGAACCTCAGTGGTTAAGGGGCAGGGTGTTACCATGGAAAGAGCTCTGGATTTGAAGTCCAGAGGGGAGAGAAGGTGACGCTGATTAAGCACTTACCGCATACTTGTATTTTACACAAGCTGTGTCATTTTCCTTACAGCAGCCCTGCTGTGTAGGTTGTTCATGTTTCCACGTTGCATTCTCCTCACTCTGCCTCTTAGACGTCAGTTCAGGTTTCCATTGTGCCACTTACTATGTGGTCTTGGGGGCAGCATTATTCTAATGCTCAGTTTTCTTACCCGTAAAGCTGTAGCAATATCAGTCTCAACATCATTTCGTAGAGCCTCAATTCCTTTTTGGAAATGCTCAAACCTTTTTTCGCTAGATTAGCTCTAAATACAAAAAGTAAAAGTAAAAAATATGGTTATCAATTTTTCTTCCAGCTTTACCTAGGTAAAATTGACAAAAATTGTATGAATTCAAGGTATACAATGAGATGATTACTTGATATATGAATACATTGTGAAATGATCACCACAATCAAGTTAGTTAACACATCCATCACTTCACAGTTACTGTTTTTGTCTGTGTGTGGTGAGAACACTCAAGAGTTACTCTCTTAGCAAGTGTCAAGTATATAATACAGTATTTTTAGCTATAGTCACCATGCTGTACATTAGAGCACCAGAATTGAAAGCTTACACCCTTTGACCAAAATTTCTCATTCCACCCACCCCCTGGCAACCACCATTCTACTCTTGTTTCTAGAATTCAACTTTTTTAGATTTCACACATAAGTGAGAACATACAGTCCTTGTCTTTGTGTGTCTGGCTTATTTTACTAAGCATAATGCCTTCTAGTGTTTCATCCATGTTGTCACAAATGGCAGGAATTTTTTTCTTTTTTTAATAGCTAAATATTCCATTGTGTGTATGTGTGTGTACAGATGTTCCTCGACTTACGATGGGGCTCTGTCCCAATAAATCAGTCACAAATTGAGAAATTGTAAGTTGGACCACCTGTCTCTACAGTCATGCATCACTTAACGACAGGGATACCTTCTGAGAAATGCGTTGTTAGGTGATTTCGTCGTCATGCAAACATCACAAAGTGAGCTTTCACAGACCTGGATGCTATGGCCTAGTACACACCGAGGGTGTATGGGATAGTCTGTTGTTCCTCGACTACAAACCTGCACAGCATGTTACAGTACTGAGCTGTTAGCAACTGTAACACAGTGGTCAGTATTTGCATATCTAGACATATGTAAACATAGAAAAGGTACAGTAAACCAGGCACGGTGGCCTGCACCGGTAGTCCCAGCTACTTGGGAGGCTGAAGCAGTAGGATTGCTTGAGGCCAGGAGTTCAAGGCCAGCCTGGACAACACAGTGAGACCCTGTTCTCAAAAACAGCTTTCTTTCTAGGAGAACTATCAATAAAGAAAAACATTTGCAAACAGGTGGACAACAAGTGTGTAATGTACTGACTTCATGGGGACACTGAAACCTTAATCTTGCATACACCCTTTCTCTCTTCTCTTAAAAAAAAAAGGAAAAGGTACAGTAAAAATACAGTGTTATAATCTTACAGGACCACTGTCATATATGTGATCAATTGTTGACCAAAACATCAACTGTACACACACACATTTTCTTTATCCTTTTATCTGTCAACAGGCACTTAGGTTGTTTTCCGTATCTTGGCTGTTGTGAGTAATACTGCTCAAATGGTTATCTTTAGGATCAAATGGGACAATACAAATAGTAACACCTAGCTCACATTTGGAGCTTAGCAAATAATCATGACAACTGACTTTGAGTTAAGTTACTTCCACTACCACACCGGCCTGGCTTTATTTTAAAAGTTAACACACACATCTCTTAAAGTTTGTAACAGTTTGCACACAACCGTTGGAGAGGAGAGTGCAGACTGGCCACCCTGGCCACCTTGATGAAATTGTAACACTGTCCTCAAAAACATAGTTGAGGAGTGAGTTGTTCACATGGACTTCAGAAACCACCAGGATGGTGGCAGGGAATAGGACAAAAAGTAAGATGGTGATTGGGGCTCCAAAGCCTGCAGGGAATGGGAGGAGTGACCTCAAGTTAGAAGAAAAGTATTCTGGCTCATGGCTTGAACCTTCCTATGGTCTGAAAGTTTGTGTTCCCTCAAAATTCATTATGTTGAAATCCTCCCCCCAAGGCGATGGTATTAGGAGGTGGGGCCTTTGGGAGGTGGTTAGGCTATGAGGGCAGATGGGTGCCCTCATAAAAGAGCCTGCAGAGAGCTCTCTCCTCCTCTCCGCCATGTGAGGGTACTTTGACAAGGTGCCGTCTACGAACCAGAAAGCCTTCACTAGACACCGAATCTGCCAGCACTTTGATCTTGGACTTCCCTACTTCCAGGCTGTAAAAAATAATATACGTTTTTGTTGTTTATAAGCCCCTCAGTCTATGGCATTTTGTCATAGCAGCCCAAACAGACCAAGACAAAACAGCATGTAGCCTCCTGGGCTGGCCCGGCCATCTGGGAAATTGTCACTCTGGCAGTAGATTACGCTTTTGTTGGCAGGGCGGAGGGCCCACCTGTGTCAGTTTGATGAAGAACTTTCCGGGTGCACACACACAGCGCCAGAGCGCCTTCTGATTCCCAGGAAAGAGAAGAAAACACCCTGCAGGGGAGGGTTCTGAGGTGCCCAGAGAGCTCTCCCTGGCTCTCTTTTGTCCAGGAAGCTTTCCTGCGTGCACAGAGTGGGAGGACGAGGTGCTCAAACCTGTTTTCGGTGGCAAAAGACCTGGAAGTCAGAGCTTCCTTCGCATAAGGTGAAGAAACACTGACACTTCTATTTATTATTGTAGGAACCATGATTTACCTCAGAACACATTGATGGATTTAGCATTGGATTGGGCAAGACCCTGCTTAATTTAATGTGTGTACTGTTAGAAGTTGGTGGAATCACAGCAGTAAGCACACTGGTTCTGGGAGAAAGCAGGCTGTTGAGCTACTCAGGATCAAGTGTCTCCATTACTATTCAGTTGCTAATAGGTTTGGAGGTTCTGCTAGTACTTAACAGTAGCCATCGAAGAAAAATGTTGGGAGAAAAACAAAATTGACAATTTCTAGTCATTAGCTTCTTTTATTTCCTTCCTTCCTTCCTTCCTTCTAGCAAGTCAAAAAACAAAAAGTCATATTTGGAGGGCTTTGGCGTCAGAAAGACCTGGGTTTGAATCGAGAGCATTAACTGCGACAGTGGGTAAATTACTTAATCTCTCGGAACCCGCTTCCTCCTCTTTGAAATGGACGATACAGACCGTACTTGGCAGAATCAGTCTCAAGATTAGCATTAATGTGTGTGAACCCCCTGGCACAGTACTTCGCCCTTAGTAGGAGGCTTAATAAAGACAGGTATTGTTAATGTTATTGGCATCAGAACACGTTGTCCAGCTCATGAAACGCCAGTGTTCCATTAGAAAGAACAGACTGAGCTGGAAAAGGCCTAGAAACGATTGAGTTGTGTCCCCTATTTGAACAGATGAGGCAACAGAGACTCAAGAGAAGAGTCCAAAGTCATACAGCAAGTTTGCAGCAAGCCAGGCATAGAATCCCAACCTCCAACCACCCAGGCCTATAGTCCCATTTGAGCCCAGGAGTTCAAGACCAGCCCGGGCAACATAGCCAGACCCGGTCTCAAAAAAGAACAAGCAAACAAAAAAACAATGCCAACCTCTCTTGGCTTCTCTACTATGCTGTGCTGTTCTTTCTACAAACCCAAGGCCTTTCTAAAATGCCCAACATATCCATGGAGGCCACAGGTTATTACATGTGTTCTCTTCTCTTTTGGTAGCCAGCCAAGAGGAGCAAATGCATGGTGACTCACCAGGTGAGCCAGTCCCCAGTCCCTAGCGACTCTTCTTGTTAAAGAAAACACTGTCTGTGTTCCTTGTTATTTTATTCTTCCTGCTGTGGCTTTGCTTTGCTCAGAGAATTCATAAACGGGGGTGCCTGCTACTGCAGGAGGCCACAGCTTGAGATGCTGACACTGTGGTCACCTGGAGCAGGGGAGGACCCTGGTTCTCTGCCTGGAGTGGCTGCACAGGAGGGGGGCGGAGTGAGCTGGCTGTCCGCCTCAGGGCTGCAGAGAGCAGGTTTGGGCAGAGAGGAGGGAACTGGGAGTTAAGGGGGATGTGTCAGCACTTGTCTGCGAGCCTCCTAAGCCTGGCCCTCTGGCCCTCTGGGGAGAGACACCGGGGACAAGAGAGAAGCAGAAGCAACACACAAGAACCCAGGAGCACCTTAGGGATGGTGCATAGTTTTCACTTTCCTGAAGTTCCTCTTTATTATTTAAAACATGCCCCACCCCAGCCTATCCCCACTCCATCCCCTCGCATTAAAACATGTTGATGGGTTGTCCCTCCTGCCCCCCATTCTGCTCCTATTCTAGGCATGCTCTGTTCAAGTCCAACACCTTCCTGGTATGTGGCTCTGCTCGCAACGGCTGCCAGCCAATCATGTTTCTGAGCTTTCAATTACATCACCAGCAGCCAATCAGAGCTTCTGATCAGCATGCGATAACCAGTGTGACTACTCTGGGTTGACATAATCCTAGCCAAGAGCAAAGAAACTCCGCAGCTTTCCTCAGCAGGCAGAGCCTTTTAAATGGCTTTTTGAAAGCCTGCAAATACTTGCAGGTCCAGCTCAACCTCATTACAACTTTGGGGGAAATCCCAGTTGGGAACCAGTGATGGAACCCAGCCCCTTGCTTTTGCCCAGGGAGTGGACGGGCTTGGCCAGGGTGACACAGGAGTTGTTAGCAGACAGGCAGGACCAGACCCGGCCAGCTGCCCTGCAGGAACCACTGCTGTGCACGTTTTCACGGGGCCACTCCTGTGCTCCTGAATCCTCTCAGTGTCTCCAGTGCACGCGGGCTGAGCAGCAGTCTGCACAGGTCATGGAGAGCGGGCATCAAGGACTGCAGCAGACACAGACGGTCTGTACAGCCCCCCGAGAGGCCAAGACAGGCACCTGTCCTAACGTTTCAGCTCCTTGAGCCCAGGCCCAACTGTGCATCTCCCCTCTGGGTTCTGTGAGATACCCCAGACAAATGCTTGTTTGCTTCAATTACCTGGAATTGAGCCTGCTTTATCTGAGACCAAATGATGCTTTTCCAAGACTTTCTACCTTGTTTTCCAGGCTTCTCCTTGCCTGTGCTGTGAGTTCCTTGGCAGGATTGTGCATAGGCTGAAGCCCCTATCTCCCACGTGTCTGCAGTGGCCTGGCTGAGTGACATGCTTAGCTAGAGTGCAGCCTTGCCTTTAGGAACAGGGGCTGGGCTGCGGGGGCAGAGTCCCACCCTCCAGCACCACCTGTGTTGAGGACCCGACTCCTCTTGGGGTCTGAAGATACCTTCTGCTTCAGTTAAAAGCCACACTGCCCTTGCCTCATTTGGATTTTCTCTACTGATGAGAGAACTTCCAGATAGTCAGTGGTCTACTTCCTTTCGTTTGTTCCTTAGTCTAATCTAGGAGTCCACAAGTGATGGACCGCAGGACAAATCCACTCCCCCATCCCAGCTTTGCAAATAGATTTTTATTAGAACACAGCCAGGTTCATGAATTTATTAATAAGTGCTGTCTCATGGCAGCTTTCACGCTGCAGCAACAGGTGAGAAGTTGTAACGAAGCCCACATGGCCCACACGGCCCCACGTACTGACCATTTGGCCCTTTACAGAAAGAGCTTGCTGCCTTTAATGCATTCAGCTGGCTGCCTAAGAGTGGTCTCTTAGACCAGATCAATCACGCCACTTTTCCGCTTACAAAAAAAATCTCAAAATCCACCCTGTCTATAGATGGGTGTGCCTGAGGCTCTTGGCGACCTGGGCCACACTCCCTCCCACCCCTACCCTCCACTACCCCCCTCTGCACACCCTCAGCTCTCACACCAGCAGCCATGCTTGTGTCCGTGCCATGCCCGATGCCTAGAGTGCCCTTCTCCTTTCGCCATCTGTCAAACTTCTACACATCCTTCAGGCCAAATTCAAATGCCACCCTCATGCCCTCCTGCGCCCTTCCTAGATGCCAGCAGAATCCGCTGCTCCCGCCTCTGCGCTCCTGCAGCCCTGTGGACAGACGACCACCACTGGAGTGCAATGATGTGCTGGTGTGTTTGTCTCCCACTAGACAGAGCTGGATGTCAAGGACCTTCTCCTATTGCCTCTTTTTGCCCCTGCCAGGAATAGAGACACACCATCTGGATAATAAGCCAGCAGCGGACTTGCATAAAAGTGCCAGGAACCTGACTGTGACATCTCGTGTAGGCCATTTCTTATGCTTGCCTGTGTGACTTTTTCTTTACCTCTGTACCTCCGGAAGCTGGAATAGCAGAGGTGCTCAGAAAATGTCTGAATGAGTGAGTGTGTAATACATATGTTTTTTCTTCTATTCTAACATAAAAATGCAGGAAATATCTTGTCACATTCACTTTAGCATCAGGTATATTCAGGATTTTAAAAAACCATTTTACCTCCATCCAAAGAAGACATACAAATGGCCAATAAGCACATAAAAAGATGCTCGACATCATTAGCCAGGAAGGAAATGCAAATCAAAACCACAGTGAGATATCACTTCACCCCTACTGGGATGGCTAGAGCCAAAGACAGACGACAGCAAGTGCTGATAGCGATGGGGAGTACCTGGCACCTTCACACATTGCAGGTGGGACTGTCACGTGGGGATGCCGCTGTAGGAAACTGTTTTACAGTTCCATGTAGCCATCATGTGACCAGCAATTCCACTCCTAAGTATTAATATAAACCCGTGAGAAAGGAAAGCAGGCATTCACACAAAAACTTGTGCCACAATATCCATAGCAACATTATTCATAATAGCAAAAGGTAGAAACAACACAAATGTTCATTAACTGATAAATGGATAGATAAAATATTATCTATTTCCTACAATGAAATATTATTCAGCTTTAAAAAGGAATTAAATTCTGATATATGCTACAACATGGATCAACCTTGAAAACATTATGCTAAGTGGAAGGAGCCAGACACAAGGCCACATACTATTTCATAATTACATTTATATTAAATGCTCCAAATAGACAAATCTGTAGAGATGAAAAGTAGATTAGTGGTTGCCTAGGGTTGGTGGGGACAAAGTGGGGAAAGAGTTGGGCAGTGATGGCCAATGGGGAGGAAGTTTCTTTTTGAGATGATGGAAATGTTCTGGAATTAGTGGTGAGGGTTGTACAACTCTGTGAATATACTAAAATCATTGAACTGTATACTTTAAATGGGTTAATTTTATGATATATGGATTATAAATGTTAAAATAGTACATCAAATAAGAACTAAAAATCAGTGAATTCTACCAACTCAATATACCTGTTTGGGGGATTGTGCTATAGTTTTACAAGATGTAAATTGGGGGAAATTGGATGAAGGTAGCACAGGATCTCTCTCTATTGTTTAAAACAACTGCATGTGAATTTCAGTGATCTCAAAACGAAAAGTTTAATTTAAAAACATACTCTACCTCTTTCCTATTTTTCTCCCCCCAAAATAAGAATTTCCCAGGAGTAGCATTACTATTTTCTTCAAATGATGTTGCTATATGATGGCATTTTTTACTTTTTAGGAACCACAGGCCTAGCTCATAGACTCTGGGAAAATTTCAAGAGCTGACCAAAGTGTTGGATGCACCAAAAATATTTATTGATTTCAGAAGGTGAAAATAAAATCATTAACAAATGTTTAAATGTCTACGAAATATAATCTTATATCAAATAGCTGCAACTTAATTTGTATATTTCTGTGTGTATATATTACACATATGTACTGTGTATTTAATGTGGGATATCCTGAGGATTTGAAACTGGAAATGACCTGGTTTTGAATCCTGTCTTTGCATCTTGCACCTCTGTGGCTTTGAATAAGTTTCTTAACTTTTTGAGTCTCAATTTCATTTTATATATATATATATATGCATTTGTTGTGACAATTAAAATTACATGAATTATTAATTCATATAAAAGGCTCAATAGTGTACCTGTCCCATAGTAAGGGCTCAACTAGTGGTGGGTGTTATGAAGATGGTGACTAATATGCTGTTGTTCCTGCCGTGTATTTGTAGGCGACTGGAAGTGGGGTGGCGGCAAAAGGCTGGAGCCCAGTAGGTTCGTGGGTCCACTTGATAATGGGTTTGGACTTAAGCAGAGCTGGAGAAAAGGCTTATATTGTCAGCTCTGTGGGAAGAACAATAGGAGGAGGAGAACAAAGACCTGGTTTCAATGGAGGCTCAAGTGAATATTATTTTAAATGAAAGCTACAAAAACAGTGTGGAAAAACCACAGGAGGGGTGAGGCCTACGAAGGTTTGTGTCATGAGATCAGTTGGTGGTTGACTGAATCACAAAGCATTTTATACAAACAGTGATCTGACAGTGACTGTATTTTCCTTGCTAAAACTCAGGCTAACCGCTTTTTAAAAGGGTTTTTTAAAAAAATTGTATGGTTTATGGTGTTTTATGTAAGAAAATATTTGTATGCAGCTTACATCAAATTTGGCTGTATGTTTACCCAGTAGTCTTTACTGAAAAGAGTAAGGTTATGTGACATCAGGACCTTGCCAGTAAACGTGAGCCTTCAGGTTAGGTGACCTTAGGGACAGGGGTTTGGAAGCTCTGCAAACATGCATCAGGGCCCGCTCCTCACTAGCAGTCCCTGTCCCCGGGCACACACAGATTGCTCCTGTTAAATAGAATGAAACAAAACACCAGAGAGACCTGCAATAAATAAGTCAGTGGTTCTGCGAATGTTTTATTATTCAAAGATAATATTGAAACAAAAATGACTGCAAAGGTCATCGTCATGTTTCTGGCACTTGAACAGTGGTGTGTTAGAAAAATAGCACGACAGTGGCAATAACCTCAATGTATTGGGCAATAAAAAGGTTAGGAATGAAAAAACCTAGGTTTGGGGACAGGCTCTGCCCCTTATGTGACATTAGCCAAGTCCCTTAACATCTCTGCTTCAATTTCCTCATCTGTAAAAAATGAATAATAATTCAGTGAGATGAGTTGAAAGTTACTCAAATATAAAGTAGCATTACGGGAAATTATAGTGAATTTTCTCAGAGGCTGTTTATAGATAATCCAGAATCACAGAATTGCAGTATTTTTAGATGTGTTTATTTTTTACATTTTAGGCCAAAATTAGAAATAGAAGTAAAAATTTCAGAGCACCCCTTCAGGCCACTGTGTGAACTTAATGTATCCATTTTTCCATGGTTTATCTTTCAAGAGCTTTAGGACCTCCAATCGGTAAAAGAAATTTGTGTCTACACTGGGAAGACAAATGCTTATCAATCAAAAGCGATTGCTTGAAAGGTCACGCAGCAAGGTCAGGGGCCATGGGAGAGTTCTCTGGCCAACTGTGGTGTTGGCTATGAGCATGGAAAGGCCAGGGTAAGCCAGAAAGTTAGGTGTCCACTGACCTTGCACTTCTAAAGAGAGGGATACTATGTTAGATTTAGGGAGACAGCAGCAAAGGAGGATTATGCTAAATCTAGAAGACAGCAGGGGGAGTCTAAGGTTGTCACTCAACAAACACTAACTGAGCATTTATTTTGTGCCAGACCTTGTGCAAGGCCCTGGGGATGGAGAGATGTATGGGGCTGTATTCCTCAGTGTTCTAGATAAGAGGACTTGGTATCAGTAGACTGAGGTTCAAATCCTGGCTCTGCTACTTGTCCTATGAATTTGGGTAAGTGGTGGTGTCAGCCGTGTAGACAGTTACAATACCATGGAAGAAGCGCTCTAACAGAGGTATGTGCAGAGGGTGTGGGGCGCTTCAAGTCAAGGTATTGTCATAGGGTTATGCTTTGAGGCTTTCCCCTGCTCCAAATATATGAAATGACAGATAAAGTATAAAAAGAGAGGAAAAAACATAGCCACACTAAAAAATGTAATAAATATCTCTGTGGAGTGGAAAGGAAACAGATACACGCATGTGATAAATGTGCTCACAGGGCTCTGGGGGAGAAGCAGGCAGAGTGAGCAGGAGTCGGGCCTTTATGTTGTAGTGGGCATGGCAAGGACACCACGCAAGGTGTGGGACCAGACTCAGGCCCCTGCTTCAAGTCAGGGCCTGGGGAAGGAAGGGTCTCTTCTTTATTCATACACAGGTACATGCACATACACTTGTGTGCACACACGTATCTTGCACCTGTGAAAGGAACCTAAGACACCTGCTGTTGGTAGCTAGTTGGACCTATGGCTTATAAAGGTAAGTTTCTTGGGAATATGGGAAAACCAAGACCTGGGCCCATCTTTCCAGCCACTCAGTGTCTGGGATTGCATTTGCCCTCTGTGGGTGGAGAGCCCAGTAATGGATGGGAGCCCACAGCAACCCCTGAGGCTCAGTTCTGGACTAGGGGCTAGAGGGGCTGGATGGAGGCAACTAGAAACATCTGGACAGGAAAAGGGAGTGCAACAGAGAGATCAGGGTGATCAGGAAGGAGAAGTGCCCTCAAGATGAACGTACAAACCCAAATCCTAAAGTCCATATGTAAAATCAATGCTAAGATACAGAGTCAAGCAAAACCAAGAATCAAGAAATGAATTCATTCCAGATAAAATGAAAATAACACACCAACCTGAAAATGACTTCAAGATCACTATGCTTAAAATCCTGTAACGGATAGAGGAGAGAGAGAAAAGCATTCTTTTTTTTAATAAAATGGCAAGATATTAAAAAATTAAAATGAGAAGAAATAAAAAAGAAGCAAATGCTAAAAATGAAAAATAAAATCATTGACAAAGTGCTCATGAAGAATTGAAAAGAAAGCCACTCCTTCAGCTTGGCAGTACAGCTCAGGAGGAAACGTCAGACCAGCACGTTAAGGATTCCAGGAGCCACCAGGGAGGTAACTCCCTAGCAAGTCTTGGAATGCTAGGCTCACTGGCTGTTGGGTTAGTGTCAGAAATGGCAGTAGACTGGCCTCTGGGCTTTGGGAAGAGCAGGCAATTGCTTGCATTATAGGGAAGAAAACAAGTTCTCTTTGACAATTAAGCTAATACACTTCTTTAAGTAAAAAAGCTTCCTGAGAGGGCAACCACTTGCCCACCCAGAATGCCTACAATAGATGTGTCCTGGAAATATTAGGTCCATCAACTTCGTGGGAGTTTTCTACGCAGGAATATTTTCTTAAACCTAATTTATAGAATTTGGTTTTAGTCTGGATGCTTAAACCTGGAAGGTGGAGGAGCTAGGGTGAGGTGGGAAGCATTCATATCTACTGAGCAATCACTTTCCATACGTTTTCTCATTAATCCACCCATCAGCCCTGGGAATTGGGTATTCTTATTCCTATGTTACAAATGAGGAAACTGAGCTTCAAAAAGGTTAAAGTAATTCAATCAAATTCTCCCAGGAGAATTTGAGCCCGTGTCTGCCTGTTCCAATGCTCTTTCCACGGTACCACTTCAAAATAGAGTCGGGTCACGTTTCTATTTGTATCCCTGGTGCTTGGTGCAGGGCTGAGCATGTGAACGATGTCACTACGTGACATTTGCTGAAAGGGTGGAAGTGTCGTGGATCAACCCCGCCACTGGAGCAATATGGAGCGGAGCTGAGTAACACCCAGCTCATGCAGGTGGATCCTGATAAATGTTTCTTATGAGAAAGATGAAAATAATTGCTTTTTCGTGCTTGTATTCTTTAATCTTACCAAATCCTGTTAATTCTCACTCGTAAATAGCTCTCAAACCCATTCACTTCTCTTCGTTCCCCACCTCAGTCCTAGCCCAAGACACCTTCGTTTCTCACCCCCCACCAGGTGGCCCATCTGGCCTGCCCACCTCTCCTCTCGCCCCCTTCTGTCCACGCCCCACGTGCGGCCGGGACGCTCTAAATACACAGATGTGATCCTGTTGGGCCCTGCTTAAAATCCTGGAATGTTTCCAGTGCCTTTAAAAACTAAAAGCGCCAAATCTTTAACAGCTTACCACAGCCTGCAGCGCCCTGTCCAAGCCGCCCGCGTCACCATGGGATGCGATGCTCACCCTCTAACCCCCACGTACCTGGCTTTGTCCCCGTTCCTCGGACTGTGCTGCCCACTGCCGTCCCTCGTGCTGTTCCTCTCTTCTTTCACCTGACTGACTCCTACCTAACCTCCCAGCCCCGCACAGGTAGCAGGTCCTCGGGGCCACACCCTCTGCCCTCGCAAGACCGTGTTGGAACCTCAGTGGTATGCTCCCACGGGTCCCTGTACCCTTCCTGTATAAAACCCTGATACAGATTCAATTGTTTCTTCAATGTCCCTCTTCCCCGCTGGACTCTGAGCCTAAACAACTGGGACCGTATCGTCCTTATTCGCCAACACATCCTGAGCGACTGCTCAGGGACAGGCCTAGTAGAGGCTCTTGGTGCCTACGTGTCGTCTGCATGAATGAATGTCACCCTGCACTTAAGCGGTGACATGGCCAGTGATTGAGGGGAAGTGACACAGAATTGCTTCTAAATTGCAGCATTAGAGCAAAGATTAAACCACCCTGTGATTTACTTCTGAGTGACTTTCAGATGGGGACCTCTGGATGGTCTGGAGAGTAAGTCACAAAGCAATGTCATTTTGGTGTCTGTGGCCGGCGGTTAATCAGGGCCCAGTGGGGCCTGATTCCTACTAAGAGAACAAACAAGGTGACATCATGGTGACATGCTCCCAAGGGATTGCACAATGTGCCTGCTCTGTGTGCTGGTTGGAAGAGATCTGTCTGTGGTCTCTCGGGCTGCTAATCATCTTCGAAAGGCTTGTGATGCCGTAGCTCTCCAGGGACGGGTGACAAACTTCAGTCTCCCAGTTTCTTTGACCTCCACGTCATCCTCAGAGTCTCGCCTGCCCTTCTGGGGTGAGGGCCTCCCCTGTGCATGCAGAGTGCCAGGAGGGCAGCGCCCTTGCTCACTGGTTTGCCAGCCCTGAGTCCACTCAGAATTGCCCCTCGCTCGGCTAACAGAACAGCTGACATCCTCCCAGCACGTCACAGTTTGTAAGGCGTTCCCGCTTACTCTGTCTTATTTGGTCTTGATCTTACACTCAGTGGAAGAAAATAGAATGAAGATTATCTGTGTGGACTCAGTATACACACAGATTCAGCCTAGTGGCCTATGCAAGTTATTTAACCTCTTTCTGTCTCAGTTCTCTGTAAAATGGGATAATAATGGTAACGATGTCAGGGGATGGCGGCAAAGGTTAATTAAATTAATGCATGTCCTGGGCTATAATAGCCCCCAGCCCATATGTAACCCCTGAGTGTTAACCATTTCTATTACCATTAATACTATGCAGTATTCTTTAGGAGAGGAAACGGGTTACTCGAAGGAACACAGGCTTTGGAATCCCCAGACGCGGCTTCTCTCTTGGCTCCGTCAATACCGGCCGGCGACGGCGGGAACGTTACTTAACGTCTCAGTTCACGCATATGTAGGGCAGCGATTAATATGACCGACCGCAGAGAGCCACTGCGGACACTAACTGAGAGACTATCCGGAAAACACCGAGGGGAGGCCAGGCACAGAGCGGACACCCAGTAAGTGATGGCTCCTGCCTGTTCCTCCACATGCAAAACGCACCCTCCGATGCTCAGCGAGGAGCCTACAGCCAAGGACAGGGGCTAGGCAAGAAGCGAAGAGGCAGGGCCGTGGGTACTGTTGGTAGCATCCTGCAGACAACAGCTGCCCTGCAACTCTAGAATTGAGAGCCAACATTTATTGAGTGCCTCAAGGACAGAGAAGGGGAGCTAACATTTATTGAGCACCTACTATGTGCCAGGCACTTTATATTTAATAGAAGTCACTGGAGCCTCAAAAGCAGCCACAGAGAATTCCATTTTACTGATGATAATACAGACAAAACGATCGCTAAGTTCTCACAGGGAGCAGACAGGAGACTGGGATTCTAACCCAGGCTGTCTGGGGCCCACACGTGGCTTTTCTCCCGGCCACATAGACTCGGCCGTGCTAAGGTCAGTCGTAAGGGTGCGTCGGTGGCAGCCAGGGGACATGCCGCGCGTGGGGCGGTGTTCGAGGGGTGAAATCGCCGCGCGGGAGGAGGCCATGGCACGAACGGGCCCGCAGCGGGTGGGAGCGGGCGGGGAAGGGGCCGCAGAGGCGAGCCGGCACGGAGGGCGCGGGGCGCGGGGCGCGGGGTGCGGGGGGCGCGGGGGGCGCGGGGCGGGGGGCGCGGGGCGCGGGGCGCCGCGCTCCTCGGCGGGAACGTGCGTTCTGACCGCCCGTCCTCCCCCTCCCTCGGAGACAACCCCCCCCCCGCACCTCCGCGCCCCTCGGCCCCTCCCCCCTTCCCCAGGAGCCCACTCGTCTTGGTTCCGCCGGGTCCCCTGCGCGGGCCCAGCCCGGGGCTGCGCGGCTGGGAGGGGCGTCTACGCGGACAGCTGCCCTCCTTGCACGTCTCTTGTGTGATTCCGGGTCTCTTGACCTCTTCCGCGTCGCACCGCATCCTAAGACGTCCCTTTGTTACCCTGGCTCTGGTATCTGCCAAGGCCAAGAAGAGCAGGGCTGGGGAGCACGTGGATCCCGCCAGCCCGGGGCAGAGCCCCGACTGTCCTGGCTGTCCCGGGCAGACTGCCGTCTCGGCGGGGCGGGCACTGAGCCGGGCTCTGAGCAGGCGGGGCTGTGCGTCCGGCGCGGGGGCAGGACTGCGGGGCGCAGAGGGCGGGAGCAGTGTCGGGGAGGCGGAAAAGAACGGGGGACTCCCGGTGGCACTCGCGCTTCCAGACTGCCTGCGTGGCAGCAGGTGGTGTTGGCACCCGAGCTGGGGACACGGGGAGCCGAACAGATTGGCTGGGGCGATGCTGGGGGCCTTCGCGCGTGTGTGAGCGGCCCGCGGGACACACGGGCGAGGGCCAGCGGCGTTCCTCCTGAGTTCAAAGCCCAGGAGAGACGTCTTGGTTGCCACCAAGATGGCCCCAGAGTAGAGAGGAGGAGGGAAGCGGAGGGACGGCAGCACTCAGGCGCCCGCGGAGAAAAGGCAGCTCCCAAAACACAGAGACGGAAAGAATAGGAGCAGAATAAACCTAGAGTCCTTCCTGCAGCCCCGCCTGTCGCCTCCTTCTCTCCCCGCAGCTGTGCCTCTCCTCCCGCAGATCTGACACGCCGCCTTCCCCTTCTCCCCGCGCGCCAGCTACATGCCTGCTTTAGGTCACTCCTTCTGAAGTTCATGACCTCCCAGGGCAGCCACTCTTGGCCATCGTGTCTAGGGTGGCGCTCTGTCCTCCTGGCCATCACTCTGTCCCAGTCCACTTCCTCCGCAGCTGATGGCGCTGCCTGAAACCTTCTGAACGCTGACTTGTCTGTCTCTCTCTCCCCATCCCCCATTACAATGTGAGCTTCCTAAGGACAATGGCCTTGTTTGCCTCACTCAGCACCTGCCCAGCACCTGCCCAGCACCTGCCCGAGAGTCTAGCACACACCCAGGAAACACCGGCAGAACGGCCCGATGGGCCGGGAGACGGTGACGCCGCAGAGGCCCGGGGCAGTGGTTCCCAGTGATAGCTGCTGTGTCAAAGTCAGCCACAGGCTCTGTGAGGCTACAGGTGCCCACACTCTTCCCCAAGCTCATACTCGTCAAGTCTGAATCCCCTGGGCACTGGTAAGTGTAAGATTCTCCATGTATCCAGGTGACAGGCAGGGTTGAGAACCATTACAGTAGAGAATTTCAGGAAGGATCAACAGTGGCAAATGCGGCAGGGAGTTTCAGGACTGAACGCTGTCCAGGCTTGGCACACCTCAGGTTAGGCTGGTCTGTTCGCAGTATGGAGGATGCAGCTCTGGAGGAAATGTGCCCGTTGCCTTCCAGGGTCCGGCCCATCTTCTCCCACCACCAATGTCCTGGCTGTTCTTTGGTCTCGAACTCCCAGCTCAAGTGATCCTCCCACCTTGACCACCGAAAGTGCTGGGATTACCGGTGTGAGCCACAACGCTTGGCCTCTGGTTGTCTTTTGGGAGATTCATTCTCTGTTGTTCCTGACCATGAGCTTTGCTGGGACTGACTCCACCAGGGCAGGCTCTGCCTGGTCACAGCGACGGGCTCGCCCCCCACAGCTCAGTGCTGGCCGTGGGGCCGAGTTGGAGCCAAGGACATCCAGGAAGATGCTTGCTCGGGCTCTTAAGTTAAAGTCTCTTCTGTGAACTCCTGGAAAGACTCTTGCCCTTCCTCGGGGCGCTGTGGTTGAGAATGCAGCCTGCGCGTGTGGGGGCCGTTTTGGGACCACACATGCAGAGCCGGGAGCTGCCGGATGAACGAGGCCCCTCGGAAGGGAGAGCTGAGGGACAGAGTGACTGGCCCTTGGTGGCAAGTGGGACCCAGGTGAACGAGCCCTGTCTGGAGCCGCGTCCCTCTGAACATACCAGTTCCATGAATCGACAACTTGTTCTTATGGAAGAAAAAGAGTCCCGACCGACCAACAAAACCAATGTCAACCTGTGCATCTAGTGAGTTGAGGGAGAAGCAGGCTCTACTGTGTCGATGCTCAGGCTCTTAAACAGGTGTTATTGAACTAGGATGTCAAGCTAAGCCACAGGACTTCAGTCCCAAGATCTGCTGGCAGAACTCAGTACTTGTCAGAGGGTTAGAACCCGAGGGTTACTTTAGAGCAGGCGTCCTCAAACTACGGCCTGCAGGCCACATGTGGCCCGCCGAGGGCATTTATCTGGCCCGCTGGGTGTTTTTGCTGCCGCTGCCTGTCCTGCTTAGCAGCCGACTCGTCCCGGGCCCACAGTGCGCACTCTCCAATGGTCTGAGGGACAGTGAACTGGCCCCCTGTTTAAAAAGTTTGAGGACCCCTGCTTTAGAGGGTTAGTCCTGAGCCTAAAGTGGGCTTGATTGTGGAAAGTAAATCTTTCACAACTGCTCCAGTAGAGAGAAACCTTCTTAGAAATAGACACTCCACGAAGTCTTCTTTGGTTCACGTGGGTACACACGGATGCCAAGATGGTCCGGTATTCAAATGGCACAGTAGTCGTAACAGCCAAAGCCAGTTCTCGCCATCGTTAGGAGCCAACACAGAAACCAGCAGATCCAACAGACCCCAAGCTGCTGTGGGTGTGAATATCACTCCTTTTGCTCCGTATCTGAATGGTCTACATCTGTTTTGGATTGTACGTTGCGTTTGTGTATTTATGCTTTGATTCATAGTAACTTCATGTTTTGGAATTGATTTGTGTTAAACACAACTGAAAAAAGACAAATACATGGATGAAAGAGAAAAAAAAAATCTGTCGACAGACCCTGACCAACTCTAGCAACAATGGACTGTCTTCCCCATGTCTTACTCATGTAGGCTGGAGTTGCATGGAATTCAGGGGCTTTCCTGGGGACCCTGATGATTGTAGAGCAGAGGACACAGGCTTTGGTGGCCAGGACCCAAGGGTTATAGACATACGATTCCAGTTTCCAGCTGTGTAACGAATATGGACTTTGGAGACAGATTTAGGTTCAAGTCCTAGTTCCATCACTTTCTGGCTGTGTGAGGAGTAAGTCATTTAACACATCAGAGCCTCTAAGCTCAGCTGTAAATATTTGTGCAAACAAAATCTACTTCCTAGGGTGTCAAGGGTTAAAGGATAACTCCAGCGGGACCCCTGGGACTTCCACATTCTTATCTGGTGGTAACAAAATGGCGACCAGAGATTCAAACCTCACATTGCCCAGCACCCGCTCACCGCAGCACCCGGCTCCCGCAGAAAGGAAAGCTCTCAAAACTGGCAGTTTCTGTTCCTTTTCTTTCTCTACTATTATTTTGCTGCTGCGTATGAGAGTGCAAAAGATCTTAACATTAACATGAGACATTCTGATTACTTTGAGGCTGCAGAATGAGAGTCTAGTGTTTGATCTGTAAATACTGTGCAGACTCTTCTCACCTGCGTCCCACTAACATTTTTTTCAACTTTATTGAAGTATAATTTAGATACCTTTTAAGTGTGGGGTTCAAGGGCTTTTGGTAAATGCATACGCCTGTGTAACTGCCAGTCATGATGTAAACTATTTCCAGCACTCCAGAAAGGTCTCTCATACCTCTTTGCAGTCTATCCCTCCTAAACCCAGCTGACCACCAATTTATTAATAATTATCTATCACCACCATGGATTAGATTGCTTTTTCTAGAATTTCTAGACATGAATGAAATCGTGCAGTATGTAATTTTTATATCAGGTTTCTTTTCCTCAGCATGTTTTTCAGATTTATCCAGGTTGTATGCAGCGGCAGTCCCTTCCCTTCACTGCTCAGTGGTGCTGCATCATAGGAATATTCCACGATTCGCTTATCTACTTACCTGTGGGTGGACATGTGACTCATTTTCAGCTTTTGACTGTTATAGATAAAGTTGCTCTGACATTTCTTTATAAGTCTTTTCATCACATTTCATTTCTCTTGAGTAAATCCCTCACTGTAGAATTGTGGGATCACATGGTAAGCATATGTTTAAATTTTTAAATGTTTATAAAAAGTGCCAAATGGTGTACAAGAGTTCCAATTACTTCACATCTTTGTCAACACTTGGTATTGTCAGGCTTTTTAATTTTAGTCATTCTAGTGGGTATGAAGTGGTAACTGCCACTAACAAAAAAAATTGTGGTAAAATACACATAACTTCAAATTTACCATCTCGACCATTTTTAAGGTCAGTGGCATTAACTACATTCACGTTGTTGTGCAATCATCATCACTGTTGTCCAGGGGATTCTCTTCATCTTGCAAATCTGAAACTCAGTCCCCATTAAACACCACTCCCCATTCCCCCTCCCCAGCCCCTGGCAACTGTCATTCTGCTTTCTGTCTCTATGAATTTAACTACTCTAGGGACCTCATATAAGTGGAATCACATGGCATTTGCCTTTTTGTGACTGGTTTATTTCACTCCGCACTATGTCCTCAAGGTTCATCCATGTTGTAGCATGTGTCGGAATCTCCTTACTTTATAAAGCTGAATAATATTCCATTGTAGGCCAGGCGCGGTGGCTCACGCCTATAATCCTAGCACTCTGGGAGGCCGAGGCGGGCAGATCGTTTGAGCTCAGGAGTTTGAGATCAGCCTGAGCAAGAGTGAGACCCCGTCTCTACTAAAAAAATAGAAATAAATTAGCTGGACAACTAAAAGTATATATATATAAAACTTAGCCGGGTATGATGGTGCATGCTTGTAGTCCCAGCTACTCGGGAGGCTGAGGCAGGAGGATCGCTTGAGCCCAGGAGTTTGAGGTTGCTATGAGCTACGCTGATGCCACGGTACTCTAGCCCAGGCAACAGAGTGAGACTCTGTCTCAAAATATATATATATATATATATATATATTCCATTGTATAGGCCAATATTGTTTATTCATTCATCCATCGGTGGACGCTTGTGTTGCTTCTACCTTTTGGCTGTTGTGAATAATGCTGCTATGAACGTGGGTGTCCAAATATCTCTTTGAGTTCCTCCTTTTAATTCTTTTGGTGTATATGCCCAGAAATGGAATTGCTGAATTATATTTTTAATTTTTGAGGAATCGCCATACTATTTTCATAGAGGCTGCACCATTTTATATTTCCACCGACAGTGCACAAGGATTCCAATTTCTTCACATCCTTGCATCATTTGTTATTTTCTGGGTTTTGTTTATAGTAGCCATCCTAATGAGTATAAGATGGTATCTTATCGTGGTTTTGATTTGCATTTCCCTAAATGTTGGGCATCTTCTCATGTACTTAGTGGCCATTTGTGTATCTTCTTTGGAGAAATTCCTTCCTTCCTTTGTTTTTTTGTTTTGTTTTCTTTCTTTCCTTTATTTCTTTTTCTTTCTTTCCTCCTTTTCTTTCCTTTTTCTTTTTCTTTCCTTTCAACAGCATCTTGCCCTGTTGCCCAGGCTAGAGTGCAGTGGCATCATCATAGCTCACCGCAGCCTCCAGCTCCTGGGCTCAAGTGGAGAAATTTCTATTCAAGTCCTGTACCCATTTTTAAACCCAGTTGTTTGTTCTTTTGCTGTTGACACCATTAACTTTTAAATTGTGCTTCTCTTAGTGGTGTTATTCCATTTTATAGTTGCAGAAGGTTTAGTGCAGAGTGGTAAAGTGACCATAATAGTTCTGACCATGGGCGTTGTTCTTACTTCATCAAAGATAAAGTTAAGCAATGGGTCCATCTGAATAGCGTGTGAGCATACATCGGGGGCAATGGAAGGGTGGCAGAGGCTGAGGACACCGGGTTTGCAGTTCCTTGAGGGAGACAGGTAAGTAAAGAGGCAATGATGCTGCCACGTGCCCAGTGCAGTAACAGGGCAAGTACCTGCTGCTAGTAAGGTGTATCTGGAAAACCTAACGTAGCACAGGACAGCTGGAGCACCGAGTGTTAGTAGTGGCTAGAAATGAGCCTATAGAGGGAGACTGGATAGAGTTCTTAGTTGTGAACAACAGAATCCAATCTAGCTCATTTAAGCAGAAAATACATTTGTAAAAGATTAGGAGATAGTTTACATCTCCAAGAAGGCCAGAGAATGGAGTTTGGAGGCCATGGGACCAGGAATAGTGCCCAAACCACTCCGCAGGACTTTCAGCAAGGACCCCACTGCAGCCACCCTGCTCGTGTGGACACTGACGCTCACTCGCTTCAGGGACATGGACACTCACAGCTGAAAGCCGCTGCTCCTGGAAAGCCGGGGGCCCCTGCTGTCATCGTGCCTCCAGCGCGTTCTCTGTGGTGCCTGCTTCCTCGCGTTGTCCGATTGGGAGCACCTACACGCCCTTGATGCAAGGGAAGCTGGGAAGATGGGTTTTTCTCGCTTTTATCTTCCATAGGCAGCACTTATGAGAGAGGGAGCTTCCCAATCCTAGGAAGGGGCTCAAAGACCAGTGGGCATGTGCACACAAAAACGTGTACACAGATGTTCATAGTAGCTGATTTGCAATAGCCAACAACTGGAAATAGTGCAGATGTTAAATGGTTAAACAGACTGTGGTCCATCCACACCATGGCGTATTGCTCAGAAATCAAAGGAAAGGCGTCCCGCTGCACACAACTCGGATGGATCCTCAAGGAGTGATGCCAAGTGAAAGAGGCCACCCCCAAAGGTTACATGCTGTAGGATTCCATTTCTGCAGCATTTTCAACTGCCACAGTTTTAGAAATGGAGAATAGATTGGGGTTGCCAGGGGTTGGGGATGGGGAGAGAGGACACAACGGGAGGGGGCGGGAATGTGGCTACAAAAGAGCAGCACAGGAATCCTTGTGGGGATGGGAGTGTTCTGGGTGTCGACTGTAGAGGTGGATTTGTAGACCCACACACAAGGTATTAATAAAGTAACACAGAACTAGACACACACAGACTGTGGTCTGAATGTGTGTGTTCCTCCCAGGTTCACACAGTAGGTCCCCCTTACCCGCTTCACTTCCTGCAGTCAACAATATTAAGTGTAAAATTCCAGAAATAAACAATCCGTAAGTTTTAAATTGGGTGCCATTCTGAGCAGCGTGATGACACCTCGCACCGTCTGGTGCCACCCTGCCCGCGACGTGCGTCCTCCCTGCGTCTAGCGTGTCCACGCGTCGGTTCCTCTGCCTGTGGGGCACTGTTGTGGTTATCAGACTGACGGCTGCAGGATCGAAGTGCTGTGTACCAGGAACCCTTATTTTATTGAATAATGGTCCCAAAGCTCCAGAGTCGTGCTGCTGGCAATTCGGATATGCCGAAAAGAAGGCATTTAAGTGAAAAGGTAAAAGACTTAATAAGGAAAGGACAAGAAAATGTTAGGCGGAGGTTGCTAAGATCTGTTCCGGGAAGAACAATTCTTCTATCCATGAAATTGTGGAGAAGGAAAAAGAATCTCATGCTAGTTTTGCTGCCACACCTCAAACTGCAAAAATTACGGCTGCAGTGTGTGATGACTACTCAGCTAAGAAGGAAAAAGCATCGCATTTGTGGGTGAAAGACACAAACCGAAATGTGTTTTGATTGACAGCAATCAGGTTTGGTATTATCCACGGTTTCAGGCACCCACTGGGTGTCTAGGGACATATCCTCTGAGGAGAATGGGGGACTACTATGTGTTGGAACTTCATGCCCATAGTGATGGCATTAAGAGGTGGGGACTTTAGGAGGTGATTAAGTCACGAGGGGGCCACTTTCAGGAATGGGATTAGGTGCCCTTGTATTTTAAAAGGGCTTTACAGAGTGAATCCAGCTCTTTTGTTCTTCCACCTTCTGCCTTGTGAGGACACAGCAACAAGGCACCGTCCTGGAAGCAGAGAGCAGCCCTCACCCGACACCAGTGCTGGCGCCTTGCTCTTGGACTTCCCAGCCTCCAGAACTGTAAGAAATAAATTCCATTCCATATAAATTACTCAGTCTAAGGTATTTTGTTATGGCAGCACAGACTAAGACACACACAAATGCACAAACGCACATATAAACATAAATGAATTCAAGAGAAACTGGGGAAAAGGAACCAGATTGGTGGATTGTGTCAGTGTCAATATCCTGGTTGTGATGTTGTACTGTGGTTTTGCATATGGTGTTACCATTGGGGTACGTGGGGCCTCTCTATATTGTCTATGACAACTTCCTGTGAATCTACAATTATTTCCATTAAAAAAAAGAAGAAAGAAAAAGCAATGGGAAGCCAGAAAACACTAGAATTTGTGTTTTTATTTTAAGAACTATGGGCAGCTATTGAGGGATTTTCAGCAAGGGTGACACATGTCTTTATTTAGCATCTATTTTCTGTCCCATGGTAGGATGATACTATTCTAGTCTAAATTACAATGAGACATTTTAATTTGAAATAAAATGTAGAAGCTCTTTTTTTTTTAGCCTCAAGTGGTTTCCCAGAGTTTACAAGAAAGTAATTTTAGGCTCAGTGCATGAGCTCTGATTCCTCTTGCAGAAGATATAATAAGAAAGGATTGATTCTTTTATTCCTTCCACAGACATTTATTATGCATCTGCTAAGGGTCAAGCTCTGTGCCAGGCACTGTGGAGTCGGCAATGAATGAGACACAGTCCTGCCTGTGAGATGCAATCTTAGACCGCTGGAGAAGAAACAATGGCTCTGATAAGAAAGGGATTTGAGTCTCATGTAACCTGTTGTTTGGGGACAAAGGTCCAGAGCTGGTATAGTGGCCACCAGATGTCCCAAATGTCCCAGGCTCCTGCTATTTTTTTGCTCCCCCATCCTTAGCACATCTTCCATCTTAAGTTCACTGCGTAGGTGCAGGTGGACATGGCATCTCAGCGCGTGATAAGGAGGAAGAAGGGAAGAACACTGGAGCTCCTGCCAGCGCTGGGCCCGTCAGCTCCTGCTCACATCGCTTAGGCCAGAACCTAGTCACATGACCACTCTTGTCTGCAAAGGAGCTGGGAAATCTGAATGCTCTTATTAGGGCAAGGGGAGAAAGGATATGGATTGGCCACTCCCAGCTGCAAACCCGAGGGCCTTGTCATCTAGGCGAGGAGGCAAGAATGTAGCTTGTTAGTGTCAATACAGCTTGGTAACTGCTGGGGTTAAAGACGTATGACAGAAAGGTTGCAGAGTCACAGATTCAGCCTGGAAGCAATCAGGGAAGGGCTAACAGAGGAAGAGACCGTTTAAAGAAATGCTTAGTAGAGGGACCCGCACTGCATGTGCCAAGGCATAGAAACATACAAGGGCCTGTCCTGTTGGAGACAGAGAGTAAGGTCTGACGTCAGTGGAGCATCAGGTGCTTTCGGGAGTGTTGAGGGAAGAAGCTAGAAGGTAGGCTTGGGCAGAACAGGAAGAGCATTGAATGCTGTGCTGAGAACTTGGACTTGGTCCTACAATCCAATAGTCCTCAAACTTCAGCCTGCTTCAGGATCCTCTGGGGGCTTGTTACAGCAGGCTGCAGGGCCCCACCACTGATTGAGTGTGGGGGGAAGGGGACCAAGAATTTGCATTGGCTTTTCCAACATGTCCCCTGCTGATCAGGGAACCCCATTCTGAGAACCACAGGTATAAGGAATAGGGGAGGGACAGAAGTTGCCAAGTAGGGGAATAATGTGATTTGTTTTTTAGGAGGATCATCCACAGAATTAACCCAGGAATGGAGTGATTTCCTACAGAGTGTAAATCGCTCAGATACAGCAGCTCTCTCAGCACAGCCCTAAAAGGTAGGCAGCCGCCCCTAAGAACATCACTCTACTCAGCACAGATGGTATTACAAGCAAAGGGCTAGGGGTGCAGAGAATTCCAGTTCTGTCTCTGGGACCAACTGGTTGTATGAACTGGGGCAAATACATTAACCAATCCAAAAGTTGATTAGGCATCAGTAACAATAACTAGTACCATTTACTACTGAACAATTGCTCATGTCATCTTGTTTAGTACAACTTTCCTAAAAGGATAGGCATTATTATTTTACAGGTAAGAAAATTCTTCCTATTTTGCAGTTAATAAAATTAAGGCTCAGGGAGATTAAATAACTTGCTCAATATTCTAAGACTAGGGCTGGGAGCAGTGGCTCACGCCTGTAATCCCAGCAGTTTGGGAGGCCAAGGCGGGAGAATCTCTTGAGGTCAGGAGTTTGAGAGCAGCCTGAGCAACATAGCAAGACCTTGTCTCTAAGAAAAATAATAATAATCATAATTTAAATATTAGCCAGGGGTGGTGGTACATGCCTGTAGTCCTAGCTACTCGGGAGGCTGAGGCAGAAGGATCACTTGAACCCAGGAATTTGAGGCTGCTGTGAGTATGATCATGCCACTGCGCTCTAGCCTGGGTGACACAGTGATACTATCTCTTAAAAAAAAAAAAAAAGATTATAAGACTAGGAAGGGGTGGAGTTGGGATTCAAAACCAGGATTTTCTTTCTTCCTTTTTTTTTTTAACTCCAAAGCTTATGGTCCTAATTACTTTGTCACGATTTCTGAAACTGGGATTTACAAATATATTGTTAGGAATCTATGGTTTTCTATGAGTTTTTTTAATTTAGGATTTTTGATGTTCATCTTATAAAAATTGATGTAAGCAAAATACTGGGTCATTTGGATGACCTTTCTAATTGATTTCAGGCTCTATATTTGCATTTGTGTTTTACAATGCCATTGGGGTCACAGACAATGATTTTGATTGTCCTAGCTAAATGACAAAAGAACAGCAGTCTTCCTTTGTGAATAACGTGCCCATGCAAAGCAAAGAGCAGATGATCTCAAGACAAACTGCTCAAATGGAGAAAAGAGGTGGAAGAGTTGTGCTGTCAAAAGGCCCATGGTAATAAAAAATAAATCCACAGGAGCCCATGGATCCGTCAGTTCCATATTCACATTACAAACAGCTATTCAGTTTCACAAAACAGCATCAAGTGTCACATCAAGTTAATGTTGTTAATTTCAATGTTGCTGATTTCATGGGATGGCTTGTCTTTAGCCTGCAAATAAACTATAAACGTGCTTGTGTTTTATAGTTGCTTAAAAGCTACAAGCCTCTAAGGAGTTCATACTTAGTTTTATGGTGTACAGATTTGAGTTTCATGAGAACAACAATAATGTAGGTCAACTCTGGGAGTCCAGGGAAATTTTTGTTCTTTAACGGGGGCCTGCAGATTACTTGAGATTAAGCCAGGGTTCTGGGTTATAGACAACAGAAATGGTCTCTGGTTAATATAAGCAGGAACAGAGTCTCCTGGACAGGTCTCAGTGGCTGCAGAACAGAAGGGAGGGCTGGAGAACCAGACTCGGAAGGTGGTCAGGGGCTAGGGAAGGTGCCAGGGCTGTCCTAGGAGCGTCTGGTGTAGACGAGCCCCTGATTGTCCCAGCACTGGATTCACACTGCAGCCTGGTCACTGCCATTCCAGGACTCATGATGTTGCCACCCTCAAGCCTTCAACTCATTCCCTCAAGAGCGATGACCCTGGGCAGGAGCGTCCTGTGGCTTACCCTGCATCCTAGCCCCGGGAGGGGAATATCTGGCTCCTGTGGCTTCTGTGGACCCAGTCAATGGAGAATTTCCCCCAAATAGGAAGGGTGGCCAGAAACCAGGGAGCCAAAACCCTGCTGGTGTCCACTCTACACTCTCCTATAAAAGAGGACATGGCCTAGTCCAGGGATGTCAGCATTAAGTAAGATAACCTCATGAGCACGTGCTGGTGGCTGTCGCCGGAGTCGTGTCCACCAGCCTCCTGTGAGCAAGAGCAGCCATCAACGGCCTGGGCTCCGTCCCGGGTGTTTTCGTTTCATGACCCTCACTCAGTGGGCAGATCAGGAGGAAACAACCCAAGGTAATTTCACAGGCCTGAGAACCGTGTCTTCCTTGAAAAAATAAAATCTTTTCCCCCCCTTCCCCTCCCTCTCTTTTTATCGTTTAAACCAGATTCTTCTGATGTTTATAAAAACAAGCTAATAAAAGGGCCTCTGGCTTAGAATTTGGAGCTGAAACGCAGAAAGCAGGGTATTTATCATAGTAGCACTGTTAGGCTCCCATTCTTCTGGGTAGCCACACGCGTGGTTTTGCTCTTAGCATGAGGGGTGGGAAGCGTCTGTCCAGGTCTCTGACAGCCTCACTAAGAACGCGCCCCGCAGCGCTCACATGTGGCTGCCAGCGCGTTCTGTGCCCACGTTATGAAACGGCTGCCCTTTCTCATTTCGGCCGCACATCCTCCACTTTGAAGGTGTTTCATTTTAGGAACCACACAGGAAGTTCCTCACCGCACATTGCTTTCTTTGCCAAGATCTCTGCACCTGGAAATAGGTTTGTTTTTCTCCCTCCTTCTCCAGTTACACGGAGGTGTTGGGGAAAACCCCTCTGCTGTGGCTAAGGCATGATCTGCCCACCCCCACCTCTCTGACCTCAGCCCTACCCCCACTTTCTTCCCCCAGTCGCACCCCACTGCAGACACACCAGCCTCCCACCTGCTTGGGACCAAGCCAGAGCCTTTGCACTTGCTGTGCCCTCGCCTGGCACGTCAGACTTGCCCCATTATGTACACGTGATTTGCTCCCTCAACTTCTTTCAGGGTGCTGTTCAAATGCTGCCTTATTACCGAAGTCTTCCTGCTTCTAGTAATTCCATCTCGACTTCCCTGGTACTTTCTCATTCATCCTGCTCCATTGTTCTCCAGGGCACCAGGTTCACTATACATTTACTTTTTAATTTGTTTATTGTCTGTCTTCTCCTACTAGAATGTAATCTTCATGAGGCAGAGCCTCATGTCTTCTTCCCTGCTAATCACTAGCGCCCAGCACATAGTAGGCACTCAATAAACTGTGCTGAATATAATAGGAACAGCTATCATTTAACGAGTAATAATAGAATTACATTATCTTGAATAGGAGCTATGCTGATGCGGGTAATGCATTGAGAGTCAAGGGTCATGAGGGGCCATGCACCTGGCAGAGGAGGTGAGGAACAGAAGCCACCAGGTAAAGGGGGAAATGCAGCAGCTAAGTTTCAGTCTTGCCTCCTCTGTACTCCTGTCTCATCCTCCTGCTGGATGTCTCATGGCAGCTCACACCATGGACAGGCAAAATGGAACTTCTGATTCTCCTCGCCCCCAGTGTGATCTGCTCCTCCCTCAGCGTCCCACCTTCCGTCTTTGCTCAGGCCATGAGCCATGCCGGGATCCTGGTGCCTCACATTGCTCCACCCGCCATGTGCAGCCCACCAGAACATGTGCTGACTCTACCATGGCAGAGATGGCCAGCTGGCCACCACAGATCTGTGCTCTCTTTTCATAGTAGAGCTGGTGACGGGAAGTGGCTGCCCACACCGGGACTACATTTCCTAGCCCCCTTCATCCAGGCGAGCCATGTGACTAGTTCCCATGGGGGGAGCAGAGTGGAGTGTGCCGCAGCCTGGCCCTGTGGGGAGGAAGCAAGGTGCGTTCTCCGCACTCTCCCGCTCCGTCAGCTTGCTGATGAGAGGATCTCAGGAAGGACTCTGAGGCCCCGGGGAGGGGGGGCACAGATGGAAGGATCCTGGGTCCCTGAGTTGCCACTTGGAGGAGAGCCACTTGCTCTTCTGGAACACCTGTTTGGACTTTATGTGAAAACCCATCAAGATTTCAGGGTTCATCTGTTACAGTTGCTGGTTTACCTTAACTACCTCCGAAATACATCCCAAATGTGTCCACTTCTCTTCACTGATCTCTCATCTCATTGTGAACCACGGTCCTTGCTTTCCCGAAAGACTGTCAACTTCTCCTAACTGACCTCCTTGCTTCTCTCTGAACCCCCCGCCCCGTAGGTTGTTCTCCACACAGAGAGATCTTTAAGCAACTCAGATCACGTCACCCCTTTCCCTAAACTCCGTCAGCTGGCTTCCCTTGGCATGTAGAATAAGAAGTCTGAACTCCTCCCCGCAGCCTGACGCCTTGCCTTGCCGCTTTACCTTGCACTTCTCTCCCCCTCGCTCACTGCGTCCCGGGCCGTCCCGCAGCTCCGCGACCGCGATGTGGCCGGCGGGTCCGGGAGCCTTTGCACTTGCTGTTCCTTCTGCCACAGACCTTTTCTCCCAGATCGCAGCTGGCCACTTGTCGTCATTCAGGGCTCTGCTCAAAAGTCACCTCGTCAGAGGCCCTCCCTGATCACGCCATCGGAGTGATGCTATTCCACCGCCACAGCCGGCTGTTCTTGATTTCATTGCCCTGTTTTATTTTCTTCATAGCTCTTATCACTGTATTAAATGATCTTGTTTCACTGTTTTGAAATAGTGATCTCTGATATATTCTCCTAACTTACATGACTTCAATTATATTTTCTCGTTCATGATCTCTCTCCAGCTCTTTGCTGACACCTCCCCTATAGAGGACAGACTCCATGACCGCAGACCCTGTCTGTGTCACTGACAGTTGTGTCTTCAGCATCTAGAACAGCGAACAGCAAACAGACGGTGCTCAAGACAGAGGGAAGGAAGACAGGGAGGGAGGGAGGAGGAAAGGAGGGAGAAAGAATTGCCCTAATTAGATCACAGGCTCACAGTGCAGCCCCCGGAAGCACACAAAGTCCCTGGGGGAGGGGAGAGACAAATGCAAGCTGCCTGGGCAGCACTGTGGCTTTGTAGTGGCCTCAAAGGTTTAGAAATGACATTACCTACCGCCCTGGGGCATCTGCTTACTGTTCTTTGGAAAGCCTCTCTCCCACTCTGGGTGGGTCGGGGGGATCATCCTTGCTCCTTTTGCTCCTCTGTACTGAGCATCTATTTTGGACCCAAACCCACTTCTCCTGCTGCCCTAAGGAGAAGGGAGTTTCTTTTTGCTCTAAAGTAGCAGGTCAGAATTTGAGTCCTTAAAATCTCTAAGACTTGGAAAGATTATGATGCTGCCTTATATATGTAATTCAGAAGAATATGAAACTGTCTAAAGAAGATCTGGTTTTACCTGAGATGACTAACCTGGTTATTTATTTATATATATCAAGTTCTTTCAAAAATGGTTTTGTACATTGTGGTGCCATAAATACAAACACAGCCTGCTTGCTGGATAATCCAGTACTACGTGCAGTGGGGCACATTTGACTTTGACCTGGGACCCACTTTTATTGATTGTGTCACTGTTCCAACGCACACACACACCTTTCTAAGTAGAATCGTCCCCATTGTATAGGTGAGGAAATGGAAGCTTGGACAGGTAGGACCCAGGTTTTAACTCAGGTCTGTCTGATGCCAAAGTCTCAGCAACTTTCTTTCTTTTTTCTTTTTCTAGAGATGGGGTCTTATACTGTCACCCAGGCTGGAGTGCAGTGGCACCATCATAGCTCACTGCAGCCTTGAATTCTTGGGCTCAAACAATTCTCCCACCTCAGCCTCTCCAGGAGCTGGAACTACAGGCACACGCCACCACGCCCAGCTAATTTTCTTTATTTTTTGTAGAGATGGGGTCTTGCTATGTGGCTCAGGCCTGTCTCGAACTCCTGGCGTCAAGTGCTGGGATTATAGGCACGAGCCACCATGCCCAGCACTGGTAACTTTCCTGTGCCACGACTTCTCTATCCTTTCACAAACACGGCGATGGTGTTAGAGCCCCAGCAAATTCTGACTCCATGTGGCAGAACAGAGGGATGGGAAACCAAGAGGAGATGTTTCCTTTCAGAATGGAAGTATTGTTCTAAGAGATTAGATTCAATGATTTATTTAGAGATTCTCAAAAGGGTCTTTTCTGGGTAAACTTAATGGTATTGTTGAAAGATTGTTGAACAGGAAGTTGGGCCAGCTGGTTTGCATCCTGGTTGTGTATTCCTCAAGTGGTTGTACTACCAAGGCACAGGGTTTACCCTCTCGAGCCTCTGTTTCCTCCTCTGTAGAATGGGGGCGACACTGTCTTCCCCATAGGATTGCCTTGCCTTAAACGAGGATGCTCAGCACTGCACATAGTTGGCACTCAGTAATACTGATCTCTCCCTCCCTTCTCTCCCTCCTTGTTTATTTTCTTCTTGCCTATTAAGTAGCACATGCCTGTAACAGCTGAATGCCAAGGAAGAAATTGGAGCCAAGAGAGACAGGGCAATCCCAGTTTGAAGACTCTCTCTCTCTGAGATGTTGCTATATTCCACACTCAGAAGAAAAACACGTGTACATTTTTGGTACGTTCCTCAATTCAAACCACTGTCTGAGAGGCCGCTAGTGAACTGTGGCCAAATTCTCACTGGCCCCAAATCCAGCATCTGCAACATTCTTTGTTTGTGGAAAATGACTCTTATCTCCTGCCCCAGCCCACTGAAGTTTGTCTCTAGGAAAGACAATAAGAATATTGTTGCCAAGCTGAATTGTTCTTATAGGATTTGAAGGAAAATTCCTTGTGTGAGGACTAATGCAATCTTTGGATCGGTATCGGATACCACTCAGATATCTGAGGTCTGAGCAATCATTATGGCTGTAAATCTGGTCTTTGAGAGCTGTAATGTGAAAACAACTGACATTCAGAAGAATGCTCACCACTGACTCTCTGACAGCTTTCAAATAGTACATCCCAAATCTTGGGACGTCACCCTCAAGCACAGCTCTTCAGCTAATTCCGAAAGGTGCTTGTAGCTCAGGTCATCACTGCTCAAAATGGGCATATCACAGGCTCCATCCAGTTGGTGAAGGGTAAAATCAGTGTTGGGTCATGGTAGACGTGAGGTTCCTCTTGGGCTCTCAGACAGTTGCAAGGAAGGAAGGAAGGAAATTAATTTTTAATGAGTGCTTACTGTGTACCTGGCACTGTTAGATGCTTTCATATACATCTGCCTAGAAATTTTGCAAATGTCTTAACTTTGGGTAGTTCTATTATGTACCATGTTCTGATCGTGTGACCATATCTCTGAAATCTGAGCAGTAGAGGACTCGGCAGCCAGATGTGGGTTTGAATTCTGACTCTCCATGCTAGAATGACAGCTCAGTGAGGGCAATGTTTGTTCACTGCTGTATCCCCAGTGCCAGGAACAGCACCTTACACATAGTAGGGCCTCAATACACATTTAAGTTGGATTATCAAGTGGGCTGCTTACTTAGCCTCTTTAAAGCTCTGTTTCCTCAACAATAAAAATAGGAAAAATAAAATCTACATCATAGGATTTTAAAAAATAATTTAAAAAATTTTTTGAAATAACTATAGATTCACATGCAACTGTAAGAAATAATAGAGAAATCCTATATATCCTTTCCATCAGTGATAACATCTTGTAAAACTACAGTACAATATCACAACCAGAATATTCACATTGAGCAATCCCTTGGTCTTGTAGGATTTCCTTTATAGGATTTTTATGTAAAGTAAGTGCAATTATGTAGGCATAATGCTTAGCACAGTGCATGTATGTTGCAAACATTTTTATTTATTTATTTATTTATTTATTTATTTATTTATTTTTTAGACAGAGTCTCA
>VBSM01003205.1:723418-764942 GCA_008086735.1 Cheirogaleus medius | reverse complement strand
CTGGTTTCGAACTCCTGAGCTCGAGCGATCTGCCCGCCTCGGCCTCCCAGAGTGTTGCAAACATTTAATAATGGTAGCTAATATCCTGTTAGGAGGCAGTACAGTGTAGCTCGATGCTTCTCAAAGTGCAAGGTGAGTATGAGTTGCCTGGCTGGGAAGCTTGTCCAAATGCAGATTCTAATCCAGTCGGCCGGGGAGAGGCCTGCGGGCCTGCATTTCTGGCAGGCCCCCAGGGAATGCCTGAGGCAGTCAGTCTGCAGGCACTGAGGAGTAGAGGCATGAGCAGGTGGACGTGGGAGCCAGACTACCAGTGGTTAATTCTTGTTGTACCCTATTGTCTTTAAGATCTTGGACAGATTATTTAACATCTCCATGTCTCGGCTTCTTTGTGTGCACAGTGCGGGCACTTACAGTCCCTGCCCCGCAGGGCTGTTGTGAGGCCGGAATCAGGCCATTGTCATCAAGCGCTTAGAGTGGTGCCTGGAGCACAGTGAGTGCTCGTCACACATTGGTTATTATTGTTTTAGAGGGTTTCTTATCCTTTCTTCTCTCACTGAAATAAGATCATTTTGAGTTTTCCCATTGGTTACTTTGGTCCCCAGAAAAGTAGAAATCCACCTGTTCTCACATTGTGAGAAAACAGAGAAGTTACTGCTAGATGGGATTTTTAGAGCTCTTCTAGACCAAAAATAGCAAACATCTGGTCCCTAGTTTCTGTCCTCTGCCCAGAGCAGACATTACTAATCAATCTTGACACTTTTTTAACTGAGCCTCAGCTGTGCTGCCAGAGCCCTTCTCAAGAGAGGGCACCAGGCAGAGAGGGTGCTCAAAATGAAACCTGTTTGCCAAACCTGATCTGGTCTAAGCTCCTCACAGATGAGGAGACTTGGATCCAGAAGTGCGAAATGATTGCCTTGGGCTCACGTTGTCACCTAGAGACTGAGTCTGAACTAGAACCCACGTTTTCTCACTCAGTGCTTTTTATGGAACAAGTTGACGTGAACAGAAGAACAGAACAGGAGAGAGAGACTCATGTAAGCACATTATAAGCAAAGGGACGTGGGGTAGAAAAATACATTCTTCACGGACAGGTTAGTGCACTGAGGAGAACAATGAAAGTGTCTGTGTACTATGAGCATTCCGGATTGGCAGCCATTGTTTTCCTTATTTCTCCCTTGTGACGTGGGAGACAAATTGAAAAATAAAGTACCTATTGGCATTGGTGTGGAAAAGAAAACTATTTTTTATAAATGCTCACTAATTGAAGAGCCTTGAGAAATCACAAGGAGCCAACGGAAAGGCAAAGTCCTTATTCTTGGTTAACTGAACTCCTTGAGGCCGTCAGCGTGTGGCATTGGTGATGGCCGCCTTGGGGCCATCCCACCTCCACCTGCCGACGGTGGACCACAGCTCTCTTCACTGGACTGTGCCTGGCTTCACCGGCCCTCGTGGATGCATGACTTCTTGCAGCCATTTCTGTGGACTGGTTGAAAGAGAAGAATCAGGTTCTCTCTCTGAACAATTTGAACCCTGAAGGTACCAAAGGAGTCAGTTATCAGTGAGGGCAAAAACCGAAAGGGACAGCAGGGACAGCAATAAGGGAGCCAAAGCTGTGAGGAAACTCCCGGGCAGAGAGACAAAGAATTAGATGAGGGAGGAGGCACAAAGAAAGAGAGAGAAAGGGAACCTGACCCACAACTTTGTGGCCATGCGTGGGAGGCACGGTAATTCCCACAAGTATCCCTCAGTCCTCTGCACTTTCTTTTTCCTTTTAATTCTGAAAGTGTTTTAATACGAAAAGTTTTAAACATATGTCAGAGTAGGTGGAAGAGTATGACCTCCCCTCCCCCTCCCATCACCGCCCCGAACCCTGACACCCCCTTCATTCCCACCCACACTGATCACCCCGGGCCAATCCTGTGTCTCCTCTGCCTCCACTCACTCACCTCCTTGATTATTTTAATTGTTTATTTAAAAATAAACTGGTACATTTATAAAATCCATAGTTTGAAACATTTTCATTAGTGATCTATATATAGCCTATCTTTGTTTAGTTAGCTACTTAAGTAGTACAGTATTTGTTTTCTTATAGATTTGGCCTATGTTTTTTCTTTAGTCCCTTATACATTTATAAAAATTTTGGTAAAATATACATAACATTTACAATTTTAACCATTTTTAAGGGTACAGTTCAGTGGCATTAAGTACATTCACATTGTTGTACAACCATCATTTAGTTGTTTTTATTTATTATTTAATTTTTTAAATTTTTGTTTTAATTTCAGAATATTACAGGGGTACAAACACTTTGGTTAGATAAGTTGCCTTTGCCCTGCCTGAGTCAGAGCTACAAAATGTACCCATCTCCCAGACAACGTGCACCGCACCCATTAGGTGTGAATTTACCCATGCCCTCCTCCCTCCTCCCACCTGCCCAACGTGCGATGAATGTTACTTACATGTGTGCACATGTTTTGATCAATTTGTATCAATTTAGTGGTGAGTACATGTAGTGCTTATTTTTCCATGCTTGTGATACTTCATTTAGGAGAATGGGCTCCAGTTCTATCCAGGATAATATAAGAAGTGCTAGATCGCCATTGTTTTTTTCTGACTGAGTAGAACTCCATGGTATACATATACCACATGTTATTAATCTGTTCATGTATTGATGGGCACTTGGGTTGTTTCCACATCTTTGCAATTGTGAATTGTGCTGCTATAAACATTCGAGTGCAGATGTCTTTTTTATAGAATGTCTTTTTTCCTTTGGGTAAATACCCAGTAGTGGGATTGTTGGATCAAATGGTAGGTCTACTTTTAGTTCTTTGAGGTATCACCAGTAGTTGTCTTTAATAGTGAACCCATTAACCTACCAAGCTAGGACCTTAGCAATAAAATCTGGCCAATGGTTCTCTCCCACCCAGTCCCCTGCCTGCCCACCCCAGCCCTGCCCAGGTAATCCTGGCATCGTCCTTCTCAGACCTTTTTTTAATATAGTTTTATTGCAGGCGCATGTACTTCTAAAATTATTTTTCATTTTATTTTTAACATTACAAGTATTTTGCTGTATGTAATCTTTCAGGACTAAGTTTTTTCACTTTATTTTGTCAAGATTCATCCACATTGCTGCAGGTCAGTCATTCGATAGGCCGCCAGGAACTCTTCCATGTGCCTGCCACGTCACAGTCCCATGTGTCTGTCTTCTGCACAACTAAAACAGCCAGACTAAAATGTCCAGGCTTAGAGGACACTGCCATAGCTAAGTCACACTAATGCTGATGTAAGGCAAAGAGTGAGATTAATCCTTGCAAAGGTTGAAGATTGGTCACATCCACGAGAAAAGGTCCCCTGTCCCCATGATTTATTTGCAAAGTAAGCTTTGCTCTGAGCAGTGATGGAAATTAAAGAGACAGCTTTAGGACCTCCACACTGACCCGAAATGGAAATCATTTAGCAGCAAATAAGTGGCGATGTTGTTATAAAGATCAAATGAGATAATGATATGTGGGAACACTTGGTAAACCCTAGACCATTTCTATAAACGTGCGGCTGTATTATTATTGCTATCATTATTCATTTGCATTATCTGGGTCACCATGTTCCTCTCCCTCCATGATCAAGGTGGGTGTGTTTCTTTATAAGGTACCCAGCAGGACTGGATTTAAGTCAGGAAGAGAGAAAGAAGATATGAATATTCATTCAATGTCTCTACCTACCCCTTAGTGCCTGCAATGGCTCTTCAAAGTAAGTATTATCGCTGTTTTACAGATGAGAAAACCGAAGCTTCATAACTTGCCCAAAGTCCTATCACAAATGGAGGTGGAGTTTGGATTCACAACCAGGTCTGCCTGAATCCAAACCCTTTTTGTGTCTTTCCACTCTTCCGGAATCTGCCCAAGCAGTCCTCATTCTTTCCTCACTCCATGTCTGAATTAGGCAGCATGAAAATTTCCCGTTTAAGATCTTTCCCAGGAATTCTCTTTCCCTAGTCTGAGATTATTGCTGAACTACAACAGAGTCTAGGTGAGAATACCTTTGGGAAAACTGAGAGCTTTCCCAACTTTAATCTGTGACTTTTAATCCAGGAACCAAGAAAGCTGGCTATGCCTAGGCTGACCTGTCACTTGAGTTGTCCCATCTCCAGTGGCCCCGTGTGGACTGGGGGAGTGAATTTCACAAGGGGCCACACGACCTGGGCGACACCGCCACCTGTTCTAGGTAAACTGTTCAATCTCACTGTAACATGGGACTACTAATACCTGTCCTGCATATCCAACGGGGGCCAAGAGCAAACGAGGTACCGTGCTGCGCCTCGATCTGCTCACATGAGGCAACAGATGGGAAAACAGTTTGAACACTGCAAAGCAATTTTTTTCTTTGCAGCACTAATGTAAGCTGGTATTTGTTTTTATCGTTATCCTTCCCTTTCTGCAGAGCCCTCTCTCAGGGAAAGCCCTCACAGTAATGACTGAGGGTTGAGAACAGCCAGAAGGCAAGCAACACGAAGCCATTTAAAGCGAGCCAGAGGAAGTCCAGTCTCTGACTATTTATTTTACGAAGTTAGCGGCTGGATATGCTACACAAATGTTTCCCTAATTGTGGCAGTATGAGAACACAATGGGGCAAGGGCTGCCGGGGATGGGGAGTAGCAGGCCTCCGCCGCCCCCTCCCACCAAACCCCCGGAGAATGACAGGGAAAAATTGGAGACAGGCCTTTTCTTTTCGCGGTCACATGTCTGCGCCGCGGCTGTAACCAGAACCTGCGCCAATTAGGAACGTCTCGCCTCCTCCTGCCGGCCCCGCCCGGCGCGTTTCGGGGAGTTCGCCGGGCACCGCGCACGCCGCCGCGGCCGGCCGAGGGCTCTCCCCGCCGCCCGCCCGCGCCGCTGTGGCTTTCCGGGACGCCCCCTCCGGGCGAGGGCGGGGAAGCCGCCGCGCCGTGTGTGCGTGTGCGAGGGGTGAGTGCGGCGTGCGGCCGCGGGAATGGGAGGAGACCGCGCGGCGGCCGCGTGCCCCGGAGCGCAGCGGCCGTGGTGATCGCGGCGGCGCCGAGCACACCCTGCCGACGCGAGTGCGACCGCCCTCCAGGTGCGTGCGGCCGCCGGGCGGGGCGGCGTGGGCGAGGCACGGCGCCCGGAGGGCGAGGCAGGGCCCGGCTGGCGCCCGGCGGAGCGCGGGCGTGGGCGCCCACCCGGGCCCGGCGCTGGTCCGCCCGCCCTCGAGCCGGGGCCGCGCGCGAGCCGGGACGGCGCCGGCTCCGAGCGAGGGCTGCGTGGGTGCCGCAGGGCTGGGTCGAATTCCGCGCACTTGCGAGGCGGGGAAGGGGCAGCAGGTCCAGGGGCTGCGGAGCGCGGCTTGACCGCGGACGCCGGCGTCACGTGTGCCGCGCCCACTGCGCGCCGGAACCTGCCGTGTGCGTGCGGGGAGGGCGCCTGGGCGCGCACGGAATGCTGAGCGCGTCCCCACCGGCTGGGCCTCGGGGGAGCGGGGCGTGTGCGGTGCTGCGTCCACGCGCCCGGCCCGGCCCGAGCCCCTCGGAGGGCGGCGCGGCGAGCCCGGGCCCCCGCGCAAGTTGGCTGCCGAGCGCCCGGGCACCGGCGGGGTGGGTGCCAGCTGCCGCCGGCGCGCGGCGGGCGGGGGAGGGGAAACGGCCGCTCGGGGCCGCGCGAGGCCCGGGCCCCGCCCCCTCTGGCTCACCTGGGCTCGGCCCCCACCTGCCGGGTGGGCGGGGCGTGCCCGGGGGCGTGTCCCGGGCGAGGTGGGCGGCACCTCATTCCAGGGATTCCTCGCGCTCCCGCGCTCGCGCGCACCGCAGAGCCAGCCGAGCGCGCGCGGCCCGCGTGTGCGTGTGTCTGAGGGGCAGCGGTGCGGGAGCGCGGGCGCGAGCGCGCCCGTGCGTCGCCGCGTCCCCGAGTGCGCCCGACGCGCCGGGTCCCGCCCCCCAGCCCCCCGCGGGGCCCGGCCTGCCCGAGGCGGGCGCTCCCAGAGCCGCCCGGCGGTGAGTGCGGTGCGGTGCGGCCCGGCCGGCGGGGCTGTGCGGGGCTGGCCTGCGGGGCCGCTAGGGTGGGTCGACCCGGAGCGGGACCGAGGACGCCCCGCGGAGGGAGGAGGTGGCTTGTCCTAGCCGGGCGGTCGCGAGGCTCCCAGCGGGAACGGAAGCGTCTGGGTCCGGGAGGGCGTGCGTGCCCGGCCGGTCCGAGCGGAGGGCGCCCGGGGCCGGCGAGGAGGCCCGCCGCAGGGGGCTGGGGTGCGGGACTGCGCGGGGACCGGCCCCTGGGTGGGCACCGTCCTCTGCGAGTGCCTCCTGCCGCTGCCCCAACACAGGAGCGCACTTCCCGCGCTGCGCGCAGGCCCTGCCCAGGAGCAAACGGCTCTTTCTGTTCTGTTTTGCTTAAAGTCTCCTTTGATTCATCAGATTGAGACATTTAGATGCCTTAGGTTACGATGACAGAACTTGCCGGGACTATTAGTATTTATGTGCTTTACTGGCATGTGCTCGTCTGTTTAAGCTAGATGATTAGAAAAATCGGTTTCACTTTGATCACTGGCGCCGTGTGCTTGCTGGTTGTGTTTCCTTCTCTGGTTAATAAGAACCAGCAGCCCGGCGCGGGGGCGGCTCTTCCAGGCTCTGTCCGCAGCTGCTTGCCCCTCTATTTCAAAGGCACTTTCCCAGTTTGTAGAGTTTTAATATAGTTTTCTAAATTCAAGCCTACCTTTACTAAAAAGCAGGCTGGCTCGTGTTTCCTCTGAACATGCAAAGACAAAACCCTGTAAATGTTAATTTGCCTGTTAGCATTTGAAGGTCAGTTTTGCAGACCATGTTAGCATACCGAACTTTAACTCTTTGCTCTAGTCTCTCAGTCCACGGACTTGATGTTGATTGTCTCTTGCTTGTGTCTGATGAGTCTGCACGTGACTGCGAGGGGAGCAGAGTGGGCAGTTTAGCCCCCGGGGTCCGTGGCATTCAGGCTTTACGGTGTATCTCTAGATCCCGATGCTCTAAATTTAAATAATGGGTTTATAAATACTTTTATCGTAAGTTTCTTAACACTCAAAACAGTTTTGTGTTTTTCTTGTGTGTTTCCTGTTACATCTGGTTGAAAAGTCATCTCCCCCACGCTGGAAATGATGTAAACCCCTCAGTTTTTTGTTTAACTTTAGCAAAATTTTAATCCCGGGCTGATTTCCCCTGCCACCGTTTTTTCACACTTCTGGGCAGCCTGCCTTTGCTTTCTATTCGGAAGGGAATGCAAACTAATTTTTATGTTGACCAAAGCACAATACAATTAAGAAGATAATTCTGCTATAAATAACCATGGACTGCATTCCAAAACTGTGAATGTTGTAGTAAAAACAGCTCTGGTGTATTATTTCTGGAGACTTGAGTTTGAGTTCTGTGTCACCTACTAGGTTTGTGACCAGAACAAGTGACTTATACTTAACCTTTGTGTTTTATTTTCCTGTGTAAGATGGTGATAATATCTGTTCCAATACATCACAGAGTTTTAAGGATTACAGAGAATAATGTGCTTTGAAAGTATTTTGTATTATTTATAAAAGTCTTTGAAGATTTGAAAGAGCTTCATAAACACAGTCCTTGCTACTTCCTCCAACTGATTTAGAACTATGATTTTACCTGAAGATTTTAACATACAGCAGAATTATGAAACTAACTTTAACTTTTAAATGTTCTGTAATGGGAAATTCCTTTTAAGTCCTTATGGAGTCAGCCTTGTTACCAGCCTCTTTCTTGTGGTTGCCAAAACATCCATCCAAAGGAGGATTTTACTTTGTGTCTTTTCTGGGTATCTCTCTTGGATAGTTTTGCTGTGCAACTTTTTGCCTTACTAAAATAGTAAGTAGATTAACAATAATAAAAGTTGTTTTGTAACTTTGAACATGACTTAAAAAAATACTAAAAGTTGTAAATTTAGGAGGTAAAAGTCAAATACATGGGATAATTTTAATGTTCAATTTTAGTCAAATATATGAAATTATTACACTGCATGGAGACTTTTTGACATACTGAGTTGTCTGTTTATTGCCTGTGTTAGATGAGCTGTTGCAGCTATGAGAACCTGGTGAAAGAGAAAGGTTTTTTGTGTGTGAAAAAGTTTCTGCAAGGTATGTTATCTGAGGCTCATTTGTGATTCTTTCAGGGAGATTCTAAAGTTTATGAAGTCTATATGTGGGAGTTTAATAAAACAGTAAAGTGAATGCTGCTAATCAATCCGTGGCCATTTAGTATCTGTCTCCATTTTAAAAAGCAAGCAAGCAAACAAACAAAACCCAAAAAACAAGAAAAATAAAAGCCCAAAACTCCAACAACTTAAGAACTGGATTGCCAAATCTCGATCATGTAAACTGACAAGGTAGGAAAAGAAGAAGTGCAAGAGGCACTGAAACCAGAAAAATTCTTTCTACCTAGATTACAGTATAATAGCTCTTCTGCAAAGGAGGAAAACCTTGTAGAATGTACTTTCTGTGTCTCATGCCTCGGGTCTGATAACCAGATGTAGTTGATCCTCATTCTTGATTCCATATTTATGAATTTGCCTACTCACTAAACTTTATTTGTAACCCCCAAATAAATGTTGTGGTGCTTTCTTGGACATTTGTAGGCATGTGCAGGGTGGGCAAAAATTTGAGTCTCTCAATGCACATGTGCCCAGTGGGGGTCAAAAAAAGCAATACTCTGCCTTCTTGTTTCAGCTCTTAACACTGTAAAGAAGTGTTTTTTGCAGTCTGTTTAGTACCACATTTTTCACATTTTTGTGCTTGTTGTTGGCAGTTTGCTATTTAAAATGGCCCCCAAGTGGTGCTGAAGTGCTGTCTAGTGTTCTTCAGCCAAGAAGGCTGGGATGTGCTGTATGAAGAAAACACATGTATTAGATGAGCGTTATTCAGGCATGAGTTACCGTGTTGTTGGCTGTAAGCTGAATGTTAGTGAATCAACAATAGGCATTAAGTGAGGTGTCTTTAAACAGAAACACACATAAAACAAGGTTATGTATTGACAGCTGACAAAAATGTGACCAGAGGCTCAAAGGAACCTAACCCTGTATTTCCCCTAGGAACAGTGGTTTAGTATTTGCTAATTCAGTGTTCATGGAGATTTTATAGAACACAACTGCTGTGAATAACAAGAATTGACCATATTTACTGGTAGAAATAACTAGAGTACAACCTAATGGTACATTGTGTCATGAGTTAGATGAGTTTATCTAGGCTCTAATAGACTGAGAGTTGAGATTTTGGAACGATGGAGAGTTAGACCTGGGGTGTTTATTATAGGAAGTTTGCTAACTTGGACTGTGATGCAACATGTCTCTTATTCTTGGGAGTAATAGGTCCCAGAGAATATGTGGCCCCTCAGCAATTGTGAATAAGAAATCCTAAGTATCCAAATAAAATAAATGCAAGAACAAGCACATCCAGAGTAAACAAGAAGAACTAAAGAGTTTCTCTTATTTCATATGCAGTGCTGTATAAATCTGAAGTCTTGAAAATGAAGAGATAGATTCATTATAGCCTAACTATGGGAAAGAAAGGCATAGTTCATTTTTGTTTGGGATGACAACAGCATTGAAAAATAGTGAAAATTGGTCATCTGCTCAAAAAGTTCAGGCGAATTTTATTTTCCCCCTTAGATATAGCAGTGTCAGTGTGGGCCCCCATACAGTTACTTTCCAGGGAGCACTTTAGGGAGATGGGCGAACTTCAGCCAGCAGTAAGAATTTTACACCAGCATGAGGCAGCCTTGCACGGGGTCATAGAATGTGCTGTAACGTAAGTTTGGTTTTGCAGCTCAGCCGGTATAGATGGCCCTCAGCTGGTACATGGTCAACTTTAGTACGGTCTGTGCATTCACATAGTTTTCACTGGTACCAAACTGTATTGTAGTAACTGAGGGTTTTAGTCACTGTATGGTGGCATTACTGTGGTGGCCAGGGTAGTTGTGATGACTAAATATCACATCCCAGCCCTCCTATAGGGTGAGGGGGTCCATAGAGTCAGACCTTGGGCCACTTTAGCATCAGAAAACCTCAAGTGGTTAGTTGAGCATTTGTTCAGGGTTTCTACCCAGAGTGGTATCCCTGTATTCAGTCCAGGTTAACTGAGGTCTCACTGTCTTTTGGAGTGATGAGAAGTGGAGACAAGCAGTAGGCAGAGCTGAGTTGATGGCAGACACCTAAAGTTACCTGTGCCTGCTACCTAATATGCCCTACTTTGGAGGACAAGAGATTGATGGCTGCCCAACCTATAGACCTGCCTCCTGCAGAGGTTTCACAGGAGGGGCGTTAAACCCTATGGAAAGGGTACAGACCTGTGCCAACATACCAACTTCTAAGACAATGAGAGAAGTGCCAGCGGAACTGGCTCTTGTTCTGGGGATTGTGCTTGAGGTTGGCAGGCACCTGAAAGAAGCCTAATTAGGGATTTTATGCATATAGATATTGACATATATACATATACTCTCTGGAAATAGACATAGAACATGCAGATATATTGTTCAGATTTCAGACATTTGGCCCTCTAATGAATTTTCAGGAATGATTATATGCAGAAGTAAGGAATTAGATATACAAAGCCGACCAAGTCTTCCTGGCATTGTATCCGATACGTGCTTCAAACTATGGCATCAAGGGCCAGTTACTCAGTTACTAGAACCTCCCTAGATAAGGACAGCTGGAATAGCAAAGGATCCATCCATTTGTGCTCTTTCTTTGGTAGTATGACTGCTGAGAGTGTATTTTGAGCAAGAGCTGGCTTCTGTTTAGAAAGGCAGCATACAATTTAAGGTGGTGAGAAGTACAAGCACCAAGGTGAAAAAGTTAAAGTATCACTCGCTGGACCTTAGCAGTTTGCCATTGGAACTTAACAGCAGGTTTTCTTGAGTGTGTCTAAGTAGATATCATCCTGTTCTGATACTGAACCTGTTCTTGGAGCTGGAAGTCCTGATGGCTTTGGCTTGATTCCTCTGTAGCTGTGGCCCCAGGAATCCTATGGCTCTGTGGGCTGTTGCCAGTGTTGTTGTTCACCCCAGTCTCAGCGTCTACTGATCTGGTATGACGGTCATCTTACCTGCCTTGACTACCATCAATGTGACTACATGTCTACTTCTGTTAGAAGAAAGTCAAATATGGCATGGTGTTCATGTTACTGAGAAGAGAGGACTTGTTTCCCTTTGCCCACTGTGGAAACTGTTGCCTGATGTGTATGTCAAGGTATAGGGGCAAGAGCAAAGGCTAGAAGCCTTGGTTGCTGATGGAAGGTTTGTTTTGTTTTCTTAGGTAGCTTAAGCCATTAATAAATAGTTGTGTTTTTCTCCAAAAACTCTTTAAGTTGATCAACTTAAGGATAGTAAAAATAGCATTGGATGGTGAATCAGGAGACTTGGATATTCTAGTCGTAGCTTCTTTAGGAAGTTACTTATATTCTTGGTGCCTCAGTTTTTCATCTGTAGAATAGTAATAATAATAATCGTCATATTTGGCCATGTAGCCTAACTCACAGTTTGGTTGTGAGAATCCTATGAGGTCATTTATGTGAATATGTTTTGAAAAAGTATGGCTATACGGTTGTAAGATGGTGGTAGCGGTAGAATGATAAAATCTATTTCTTTAGTTTATAAGGCATTTTCAGTTACTTTATATCATTTAATGCACATGACAAGCTTGTGATCATAGGAAATTAGGCAGTGTTTTTACCATGTTCTTTTAAGTGAGAAAACTAGGGCCTGGAGAGGTTAAATGACTGACCCAGGCCAGGTATGGTGGCTCACACCTGTAATCCTAGCACTTTGAGAGGCTGAGGTGGGAGGATTACTCGAGGCCAGGAGTTTGAGACCAATCTGAGCAACATAGCGAGCCCCCATCCTCCACAAAAAAGAAAATAAAAAATTAGCCGAGCACGGCAGCATGTGCCTGTAGTCCCAGCTACTGAGGAGGCTGAGGCAGAAGGATGGCTTGAACCCAGGAGTTCAAGGTTGCAGTGAGCTATGATGACGTCACTGCACTCCAGCCTGGGCAACAGAGTGAGACCCTGTCTCAAAATGAATGAATGAATGGTCCATATAATTAGTGTTAGACATCTAGAACAAGGCCTAGAACAAAATAGGCTTTCAGGGATTAATTGTTGATTGAATGAATGAAGGATTTAAAGTAGGGCTCAAACGTAGGTTTTCTGTTGCTGAAGTCCTGGCTCTATTGACTTAACAGATGGCAAAGTGTGAGAAGAAAAAAAGCATCACACAAATGAGAGATATTCTTAGCAAGAAGAGCAAAGAGGGATGGTTTGAATGTTGGATGCTGACAGGAAGAATTTGTGCTGCATGAAGTTGGTGGAGCATCAGCTGGATGTGCTGTGGGGAGGAAACAGGTAGGAGGACATTAAAGCTATGAAACTGTGCTTGCATGTGACCACCAGAATCTGGTGACAGTTGGTCTGATTTTTCATTTCAGTTTCCTTTTTGCTGAGGCTGACAGCTAGCCAGATCAATCATAGTGTGATCCACATTGGGTATAAGTTGCTCAAGGGCAGGGAGCTTACTTTTCCTTTTCTGGAATGTCCAAGTATAGTGTTTGGTAGAAATAGGAGATACCCAATGAATGGCTCTAAATTCTTGATGGCTAAAAAAGCTGTCCACTCCATGCCATTTTGTGGTAGCTCAGACTTGTAGGTTTGTCCTACCATTGTGCATTGTTATCTGAGGCCTAGTTGGTTACCCCAGGGAGTGGTCCTGGTAGGGGATAGAATTTGTGCTCCTGATGGAATAGAGCCAACCAGAATTAGGGATAGTTAATAGTGTGTGTCTGGAACTCGGAGATGCCATCAGGTGTTTCAGGATAGTGATGTCTTTCTGTTTCTGACTTTTGGCCAAGTTACATTGTGTATGGCAGGAACATCAGGCAGCTTGACTGTGATTCCTCCCACCCCGACTTCTACCTGTAACCAAGACAGTTGCTCCACATTTTCATACTATTTCCTAAATTATGCTGCAGGTAGCCACTGCCAGTGGAGCGCCTTGGAGTGAGCGCGCCTGGTGCTCTTGCTTTGATCTTGGAAGTCTCCTTGGAAAACTTCCATACATCTTGGAATTCTATTCCCTTGCTTGGAAAACAATATAATCTAACACACCCCATACTTCTGTTCCCAAGATAGGTGCCCTTCTCCTGTGTTGATCAAAAAGGGACAGTTCTTTGTGAAAGGGGAAAGATGGCTTCAAATTTATAGCCGAGCTTGTCATTAGCACTGAATGCCCCTGAATTTTAGTAGCTTTAGAATTGATACCTATTCTTCCCAAATTCTCAACCTTAAGCTATTGGAAAGATCATATAATTTGGGGATAAGGGTGTCTGAGGAAAGGAACGTAGGGTGGCAGAGAAAACATACAACTATTGCCTGAAAAAAAAAACCCACAACAAAATACATGTCTGTTCATGATGGGTTATGTTCGTATTTGACAACGAAGGGAAAAGATGAATGAATAGACCAGAAATAGGTTTTGCGATACAGTGGAACACCCTAAAAATGCACTTTATGTCTTTTTCTAGAGCCACAGTCTTCTCACTTTAATGGTGTTATATGTTCCAGGTGTCAGCATTTCAAGTGATTATATTTTGGGTTATCACTATGTTCTTTATTTTTTATACAAAGTGTGGGCTCTGTGGCCCCGGCTAGAGTGCAACAGCACAATCATAGCTCACGGCAACCTCAAACTCCTGAGCTCAGGCAATCCTCCTGCCTCAGCCTCCTGAGTAGCTGGGACTTAAGGCACGCGCCACCATGTCTGGCTAATTTTTCTCTTTTTAGTAGAGGCGGGATCTCGCTCTTGCTCAGGGCTGGTCTCAAACTCCTGGCCTCAAGCGATCTTCCTGTCTCTGCCTCTCAAAGTGCTAGGATTACAGGTGTGAGCTGCCACAGCTGGCTCACCATATTCTAATATAAAAACTGCTACAGAAATCAGACGTTATTGGGACATACCTAGATTTATTTTCTAGATGCTGCATAATCTGTGAAAGGTGGTGGATAATTTATGATTCATAAAGGAAATAAACCAGACATGTCACCTTCCTGCTTAAAATTTTTCAGACTGCTCAAGGGTTTCCACCGACTTGGAATGCAGTCTCAGCGTTGGGCGCCCTCCGAGGCCGCACGGTCCCTCCCGGCCGCGCCTCTTGCAGGCCAGCCGCGCTGGTCCTTCCGCGCCGCCCTGTGCGGCGTCTGTCCGTGTGGGGTCTGTCTGTCTCGCGTGTGCTGTTTGTTACCTGCTCTCTGCTGGCCCTCCTTGCTTGTTTGACCAGTTTCTCTCATCCTTTAGGTCTCAGCCTTCCATTCGTCTCCCCAGACCACTCTATCCAAAGTAGTGGTCAGTGCCCTGTCGTTGTCTGTATACTTAGTGTCATTTGCAATTTATTTAATATTTTTGCATACATTTTGTCTAATAATTTTTCTAATTTTTAAAATTTTAATAGATTTAGGGGATACAAGTTGAATTCTGTTACATGTATATATATTGTATAGTGGTGCTATCTGGGCTTTTGGTGGACCCATCACCCTAGTAGTGGACAATGTACCCCATAGGTGATTTTTCATCCTTTTCACCGTTGTGAGTCTCCAGTGTCCATTATGCCACTCTGAGTGCCCTTGTGTAGCCATAGGTTAGCTCCTCCTTATAAGTGAGAACATAGAGCATTTATTTTTTTGTTCCTGAGTTACTTAGGATAATGGCCTCCAGTTCCAGCCAAGTTGCTGCAAAAGCCATTATTTCATTCTTTCTTATTATTGAGTAGTACTCCATGGTGTGTGTGTGTGTGTGTGTATATATATATATGTATGTATGTATATATATATATATATACTGACCACATTTTCTTTATCTACTCATCAGTTGATGGGCTCTTAGGTTGATTCCATATCTTTGTGATTGTCAGTTGTGTTGTAATAAACATACAAGGGCAGATATCCTTTTTTTTTTTTTTTTGAGACGGGGCCTCCTTCCCTCACTCTGTGGCATCATTATAGCTCACAGCAACCTCAAACTCATGGACTAAAGCAGTCCTCTTGCCTCAGCCTTCCAAGTAGCTGGGATTACAGGTGTGGCCCTATATACCATACCTGGCTAATTTTTTCAATTTTTTGTAGAAATGGGGTCTCGCTCTTGCTCAGGCTGGTCCCAAAGTGCTAAGATTATAGACGTGAGCCACCGTGCCTGGCCTAGATATTTTTTTGATACAATAATTTATTTTCCTCTGGGTAGATACCCAGTAGAGGGATTGCAGGATCAAATGGTAGATCTACTTTTAGTTCTTTGAGAAATCTTCATACTGATCTCCACAGAGGTGGTACAGTTTTGATAAATAATTACCTTACTCCTATAAAGTCCATTCATTGCTCAGAACACCTTCTGAGGGAGGTAATATTAATATCCCCATTTTCCACATGAGGAAGTCACTTCCCAGGGTCACATAGATCAGAAGTGGTTGAGCCAGATGCAAACTCAGGTGGGTGTCCAAAGATCACCCTCTTAAACAACTATGATGCTGATTTGCCTGTTTGTGAGACAGAGTGAGTCTTGCTCTGTCACCCCATGTAGAGTTCATTGACATCATCATAGCTCTCTGCAACCTCAAACTCCTGGGCTCAAGTGATCCTCCTGCCTCAGCCTCCTGAGTAGCTGGGACTACAGGCATGTGCCACTATGCCCTGCTAATTTTTCTATTTTTAGTAGAGACGGGGTATTGCTCTTGCTCCGGCTGGTCTCGAACTCCTGAGCTCAAGCAATCCTCCTGCCTCGGCCTCCCAGAGTGCTGGGATTACAGGTGTGAGCCTTCATGCCTGGCTTAGTTTGCCTGTTAATGTAGTATGACCCTCCTATTATCAATATGTTTTATTGGGTTTGCTGGACTGTGGATATTGTATGAGATGTAAAATTCAAAAGAATTTTTTTTTATGACTATTATCTTCAAACTTTATTTGCTTTGTTCTTTTGTGGCTCGATAATGCCTGGTCCCTGACCCTCATCTCCCACCTGTCCTGTCCTTATCTAACACCTGTTTCCTACAGCTGCCTCTTAGTAACCCTCCTCCAGTGACTCCTCATGTCACCCGCTCCAGTCAGACCACCCTGCACAGAAATTCTAAACTAAGAAGCCTTAACGTCACATCGCACGCCAGCTCAGGGACTATGATGACTGTCTGTTGCCTGTGACATTAAGTGTAAACCTAAAGGCCAGCTGCCAGCTCTTTCCTAAGGCCACCACATCGTGTTCACCTGAACTCAGCTTCTGCTGCTTTCTAAGTGGATTCCCAATTCTAACCAGGCTGTTCTCAGCCTACCTGTCCCAGGTGCTCATTCCTGCCTCTGTGCCTTTCCTGAGACTGTTGACCCAACGTGACTGGGATAATGCAGAATCCTTGCACCCAGGAAATATACAGACAAGCAGTGTGATCCAGAAAGGTAAGGGAGGTCAGAGAGGAGAATGACTACCTGGGGGAGGGAAACTGGGGAAGGAAGCTTTTGAAGTGGCCTTTTGAAACCACTCCTCCCCCCAAACAAATGAAAAATAGATGTGCCAAGGTACACACCTTAGCTGATGTTGATCTTTCTTTTATCACACAATACACATTTTAGTTTTAAATAATAGTCTTTTACTAACCTCTTTTTAATTTTGCCTATTTTTATCCTATCCTGTATACTTTAATTTCATGAACAAGATCATAACTCCTTGAAAGTAGAGATCGTAACTTCTATTTCTCTTCAGCCTCTCTTGAGTGCTTTGCTAAACTAAGAATAATTGTGTAATAAAAATCGGTTGGTTTCATTAGTAAAGTTGCAGCAGATGGCAGGTGCCTTGTAGATGAACCGTATATAGCCAGTCTCTTATCTACCTACTTTGAATGTAAGTTGCTTGGGGGTTTTAGATTTCATTGTATGAGGATAAACTTAAATATTTGATCTTCTATGCTAGAATTCTGGGTCTACTTCTTTGTGTCATCTGATGCTTTTATGCTTTGATATTTTGTTTTTATGCATAATTTGCATTACTTAAGGCATATGTTAGCATATATTGATTTGGGTTTAGAATTTTGAAAGCATTGTCCTTTAACTTAATGAGGAAATTAATTTAAGGGATTGAGTCTAAATACCGTATTGGGGAGTAAAATGCTTATCAGCAATTACTAATTCAAAAATCACAAGACATTAGACCCAGATCTTGCCTGAATAGGAAACTGGCTTGGGTGAAGAGAATATTATCCAGTTCTTGGGAGTTCAACGACCCTTTTTCTGTCAGTCCCAAACCTTTCTTTGTTTTCTCCACTTTTAAACAAGTTCACAAATTCTTTCTCTCGGGAAATGATCTTTTCTGTCTTACAAAGAAGATTTAGGAATGTGAATGCTGTTAGTTTTTCTCCCTTATGCCTCTGATTTTACTCATCCTCTCTTCTCTCTGGAAAAGAAGAAATTTACTCCATTTGGCTTAGGAGGTCATTGCCCTCCGCGTCACTCAGAGTCTTCCTCGACTCTCCCATTGCCTCTTGGGGCTGCCGGGCCTTGCCATTTCTGTCTCTGCCCCAAGCTAATGCCCTCCTGGCCTTCTGCAGGCTTCCCTGTAGCTCTGGCTTTCCCTCGCCCACCTGCCTTTAGCTTCCCGGGCTGTAGTCCATTCCACACAGCGCTACCCAAATAACGCAGGTGGCCAAGTTATTTCTCCGCTCGGATGGAGATTTCAGTGGTTCCTTAATGTCTAAGAAATCAACCCAAATCCCGCCAAAGCCCTCAGTCCTTCCACAATGTGACCCCAGTCCAGATTTCCATCTTTGTCTCTTACATCCTATCCCCAGGTTGCTCTTCGATTTGGGCAGCGTGTTAGTAAGTAGATTGTACTTACGTTCTTCCCTTCTGGAGTGCTTTTATATTTGTTCTTTAAAGGCTCCGCTCAAGTTCTGTTTTTGTCACAGAGCCTTTCAGAATTCATCTTTATTTCTATAGGATTTTGTTTATAGCACTGTTTTGATACTTTGCACATTGTGCCTTAATCCAGTATTTCCCTGAGTGTTTCCCAAGAGAAGTTCCAGGTTAAAAGAATAGCCAGTGAAGTCTGAGGGGCTTCACATTGCTAGAGCTACCATCCCTAATGCCTTCGCCCCCGCATGGCAAACACACTGCTTAACTTGGCTTACTCCAATCTTCCCTGAACTTATTTACCATAGAGAACATTTTTTCTTTTCCAAAATATGGTCATCCAGTGCAAAACGCTTTGGAAATACACTGCTTTAAGCTAGATTTCTCGTAGACGTGTCTACTGTACAGATTGAAAGCTTCTTGAGACAACTCCTGGGCTTTGTTCATTTTTCCTGCCTTTAGCACTTAGTAGATATGTAATGTTTATTGAATGAAGTCATATTTCAAGATCAAAGATGATGTTTCTTTAGAGTTCTGAAGAATAAGTGTTATAAAGAAAAGCTAGTCTATTGCATGTTGTGACTGGCACGTACATAGCAGGTGCTCAATAAATGTTGAAGAATGCTGAGTAAATGTCAAATGTCTTTAAAGTGGTGTGGTTAAGGTGTTTTTCTCAGTTGTTGAGCTAATAGGTTATGTATGTTTTCCCAATAATTGATTATGTGTGTTAAATAATCCAGAAAAGGGAAAATGGGCAAAAGCAGCCTGGTTTTCTAGGGTTTTCCTCCAACTTTAAATTTTTTTTCAGATTTTGCTTTTATAGTTATGCTATAACTTAATGAAACAGTTAAAAATAAAAATCTAGTCTTATTAAAAAACGTGGCCCTGATAAATTGATGGTAGGTGGTGGTGACAGAATAGTATACTACAAAATGCAATGTTTTAAAATAAAGATACTGGCCGGGCGCGGTGGCTCACGCCTGTAATCCTGGCACTCTGGGAGGCCCAGGCGGGCAGATTGCTCAAGGTCAGGAGTTCAAAACCAGCCTGAGCAAGAGCGAGACCCCGTCTCTACTAAAAAAAAATAGAAAGAAATTAATTGGCCAACTAAAAATATATAGAAAAAATTAGCTGGGCATGGTGGCGCACGCCTGTAGTCCCAGCTACTCAGGAGGCTGAGGCAGAAGGATTACTCGAACCCAGGAGTTTGAGGTTGCTGTGAGCTAGGCTGACGCCATGGCACTCTAGCCCAGGCAACAAAGTAAGACTCTGCTTCAAAATAAATAAATAAATAAATAAATAAAAAAATAAAATAAAATAAAATAAAATAAAATAAAATAAAATAAAAAATAAGATACTTACTGGACTTAAAATACCATTTAACTTACCAGTGGAGTTATTACACAGCTGTTCTTGAGTACATTGCATACGTTAAGCTACACCTGCATGGCCACGCTGAGTCACTCTCCACTGCCAGTGAGACAGTAGCTTCTTAGCTAAGGCAAAAGGGCAAAATGGTTCAATCTTAGTAATTTCTGGTAAAAGTCGTAAACCAAGAACAACTACAACCACCACCACAACAAAAATCTCAGACTGGTAGTATTGCTGTGTTCATAGAGCAGCCTTTGTTCTGAAAACTATTTTTTATTGGGTATGTCTGTGCAGGCATGTTATGCCCACACATAAACATTTATAAGTGCCAAATAACATGGGCATGAATATTCACAATATCCCTCCTTTTAGTTCTGACACGAGTGCTTCCTGGAGTTGGCAAAGTGTAGTGTAGTAGACAGAATGGAATTTAACCCTTTCCTCTATTCCTGAAGCAAGTCCTTTCTGTTTCTTCAGATTGGAAGAATTTCATCCTTAGGAGAATGCTTTGCATTTGGTTGGGGAATCATTCATTCTGTTAGCTACTAGAATTCTAAAAGAGTCTTTTGAACTCTCTTTAAATTCTTTTTTCTTCCCCTCTATATTTTCCTTTTAGGCTCCAACCAGGAATGGAGACACCGTTGGATGTTTTGTCCAGGGCAGCATCTCTGGTGCACGCTGATGACGAAAAACGTAAGTCAGGAATCTGTTTCCAGTGCTTTCCATCAATGCCTCTCGTCTCTGGCCCCATAATAAAATCACGTGCTTCTCTTCATGGTTCTGTGGCTATTTGCTGTTAATTTTGGTTCTTTTCCTTGGAGATAACAGCTTGGCCTGCTCATTTTTATTTTCAAGTACCAGAACATGTAAGTATTTTAACTGGCATTAAACTTTGGATACTTGGTTTTTTTCTTTTTTGAGATGGAGATCTCCCTGTGTTGACCAGGCTGGCCTCGAACTCCTGGGCTCAAGTGAGCATGGTGGTATTGAACTGGGATTTAACTTTGGATGCTAGAGCTTAAACGATTAGCTATAGGTCATCTTTTCCCTCACAGCTCAATCTCAGTGACCTGGAGTGAAGATGCTCCTTATGTGTCCATAGAAGTTGACATAAATATGTGTTGGTTGATAGACTAATTGACCAGTAGAGAACTAGAGATAGAAAAAGTCATTCAAGGCCATTCATAGGTTGGAAATGTGCTGTATGTGTCATAATGGAAAACAGTCATGACAATTCTGTTTGCACAGCTGAGAGAGAGCTAATGTTGGGGAAAGTTCACTGCTGTGGTAGGGGACGGGCAGAAGGAGAGAGAACATCAGCATTGGAAGATTATTCCAGTCTGTCGAAGTGAAACATCCTAAAGTATATTTGTTTTTAAATGTTCTTGTTCAAAGTTAAAATTACTTGCTAAACTATATTGTAAGAATTACTGTTTTATGTGGGAACAGGGTCGAGTGTTCTTTTTCTAAGCATTAAAATGTTAATAACAAAAGTATAATTTAAGGTCACGCTTTTATGCATTATAAATTCTCGAAGACGCGCTACTTTCCAGTTTAGTTCTTAATGGATTGGCAGGTTGGAACATGCATGTCCTTAAAATCTAAGGTCTGCCTTGTTACTAGGTGTTAGACTTTTGTTTTTCTAAGCCTCAGTTTTCTCATTAGTAACATGAAAGAATCACAGTACCAACTTATAAAGTATCTGTGAGGATAAACGGGTGCTTACCGTAGCTTTCAGCTCCTGGTTGGGACTGCCCTGCCCTCTCTGCTGCTGGCCTGGTAGGACTCGCCCCGTCTTCCACCCTGTCTGTGTGCCTGTGTCACCCTCCTGCCCTCGGCCACCCCAGGATTATTGTTCAGCTCGTGACTGGATGAGATGACCAGTAAGGGTTTTTCCAGCCTCTCATGTAACTCACATTTACTCAGCTTTTGATTGTTGGGAAGGTACAGCTATCTGATGGCGAGCTGTGGCCACCCTCACTCAGGAAGTGGGAGTCAGAGATGTTAAGTGTCTCTCGTACAGCCGTGGGGCCAAGGAGAGGCGGTGCAGCCCGAAGGCTTTTATCTAAATAATGAAAAAGCTCCTTTATGCCTGTAAGATTGCAATCAATGTAACTGACTTGAAGAGCTATTTACAGACTGTGTTGAACATTAATATAGTTTATTTAGAAGTTTTTATATAAGGTACCATTTGAATTTCTCTGTTTTTACACTGTTCTAGTTAGGATCAGTAAAACAAAATACTGCTTATGTAAATGAAAAATAGAAGTAGTGACCTCAGGGTGACCCTTTGTGTCCTGGAGTGTGGAGAATAAAAGACTTTCTTCTCCCTCTCTCTTTTTTTTTTCTTTTTCTTGCTGCCTTCTCAGGTTCACTCCTGAAGTCCTGCTCAGGTTGGAGGCCTGCCTAGTTTCCAATTCAGTGACGGGTGATTGAGCCTTCTGGGCAGGGGGCATATACAGATGAGGAAGGCACAGTCCCTGCCTTCATGGAGCTTATGAATGTATCCGTGCACAGACTCTGGCGGGTGTGAAGTGTGTGTGGGAGGAGTTGGTACGCTTGGTGGAGCAGGTGCGAGGTTGCCTTCGGAGCCCACAGTTTGAGGGAGCTGTTTTCAGAGAAACAGAACGATACCAACAAGGGGAAGAGGAATTCTTACTTTCCTCCTGTGTTGAATACAGCCCGTTGGTGTTTTTGCAAAATGATAACAAGTACACATGGAACACCGGGACGATCACAGAGTAGACATCATTTTGGAATATTCTTCTTTTGACTCTGATGACTCCAGTTGGTTTAGGAATGGGCTGACATGATTCTGGAATCCCTCTGTCATGATTTCAGCTTCTTGGGATCACTTTTTACATTTGACAAAGCCCAAAATGTCTGTAATCACTATTAGCATGTAGGCAACATTTTTGAGAGACTTTTCTTAATCCATGTTCTGTGTACCACTCTCAAGTATGCAGAGCTCAAAAACTAGGCATTGTATGTTTTATTACCTAATATAATAGTAATCTATTATTATGTAAGCATATGAAAACTCATACAGTTTATAGACAAAGTTGAACATTAAGTTCAGTGTCTTTCAGTTGATTTCTTAGACTTATTTGGTCTGGTTCAGCCTGACTCAGCTTTCTCTGCCCTAGATTAATTCTAATTTAGCTTTTGTTATAAATTGCTCTTACACTTTAGGGAAGGTTAACATTCTCCTCAACACTTTAAAAAAGTCTTGTGTAAGTAATCTGATTTGGGTGTCTTATTACAAATAGAAATATGTTCTACTACTTGAGATCAGTTTCCCAACTCATCTAGGTGACCTAAATGATTCTCTTTTCTTTTCTTTTGCTCCTGGAGAACTGGGCATTTTTGAGGATGTTATTGTTTTAGCATTTTGAACAGAATAGTACCTATTATGACTTGAGTCTATAATACCTGATAGCCTTAAGACTTCATTATGTCTACTAGCAGAGAATAAAAGAAATATCTCAATAGTACACTGTAGAGCTAAAATAAATAGTAAAATGGTGGTTTTGTAGTAACACAATAGTCACTTATCTGGATGGCCTAGAAGGAATAAATTTACTTAAAATAATCACTCCACTGCTCATGATACATTGATTTAATCAGTGTCCAGGGTAATCCTGGAAGGTACTTAATGAAAATACAATTTGAGATCGCCATTCTTCCTTGTGCTTAAGGAATCTCTTCTTTCAGTGATCAGTAATACTGGTGCTGGGAAGTCTCCAATGTTTTTATAACTCTGTAGTTTTAGTAATAAAAATGGATCAAAATGAGAAGATGGGGCACTTTATACTGGTGTATAAAACAACACCTTGGCCTGTTTTTAACATGATACATCATTTTATTGCAGTGTTTACAAAATGTTTCGGTTTTGGTCATTTTGTTTGTGTATCTTCTAAGGTCTTTATGTATCTACTGACTTCCTCACTTAGATTAAAATAATTTTAAATTGAAACTTTTTGATTTTGAGGGTTTTGGTGGAGGTGATAGTACTTTCAATCTAATCGGATTAATATGCAGATGATAAAAAGCTAGGTAGGGCTGGTGTGAGTGACGTAGCCACAGCAGGGGGAGAAGATGGCAGCGTTTGGCAGGTGTTGCATTTGCATTTGCCCCTAGAAATTTACTAACTCCTTGTTTAGTGACGATCATTGAAAGTGGACTGATTGATGAAGCATTAATTATAGTAATCCTTCCAAGTCAAGAATCCATAAGAGTGCAAGCTTTTATTATTATGGGGACTGACACCCCGGCTGTGGAATACGTTTGCGTATCTAGGTTGTGGTCTATTTTGCCTTAAAAGGAGGGAGGAGAACGGGATCAGATTAATTATAACATAATGATTAGTTGTACTCACATACTGTCTTCTCATACTGATTTCTTTCCTTGAAGATCATGATGACTTTTAGTCAACCTCTGCATCCATAAAGTAAATCGGTCACAAGATCAGCTCAGCTGCTCTCGATTTTTCTCTTCTTTAACTCTCTCTTTTTCTCTCAGCATCTAATTTCAAAGATTTTTAACAAGGCACATAGTAAAAAAGCATTTTATGTTGTGACCTTTGTACTCATATACTGACATAACGATCCAAAAGGTTTTTGTTTTTTTTATTTACCCACTCCGCTCTAGACCTTTCTAGTCCCAGCCCCCCCTCCCCGATCCAAAAGTTTTAAGAGACAAATCTTACCCTTGTCTTGTACAGTACAGTTTGATATGCCTCTTCTAGTCTTTGTATTTTATTTTATTTAAATAAAAGTTGGGCCATGACTCATTAAATTGATTTTAGGATCCACTAATGAATTGGGACCTGCAGTTTGAAAAACATGGTTTGGTTTATATCTCCTTTGTGGGATACACTTACTCCTGGCTACTCCTGGCTTCTCCACTTTATGTACTGGGACGATCTGACTACCGCATGAAAATAAAATGAGCCAGGGTGTTCAAACATGCCGGAATAGATGGGTGTCTTCTCAGTCAGTGTCTGCTGGGCAGACTGGATTGGGGCCTGGTGCAGTAAAGGGGCAGGCTTTAGAGAACAAGAGGGCTAAATAAGTTTCACCAAAGGGAAGTGACCGTTTTCTTGAGCACTGACTCTAAAACTCAGAAACAATATAGGCTTATTACAATAGAGACGAACTGTGATAGAGTAGTCACGTCTGCTTACCATGAGGGCGCCAAGCCTTCTAGTGCTCCCGAAAGGGAACAGTACCGTGATGTCATTCCCGTCCAGTCCCCTTGGATTCTTGGTGTTGATCTGGTGGTTTGTCGGCAGGGAGGGAAAGAGCACTGAGCTCCTGCCTTCTAGTAGCCGTGCCCGGCTGGAAGTCAGCTCGGTGAAACTATGGGAGAATTTCATCAGAAAAGCCCAGAAGCAAAGTGCGGTTGTTTTGTTTGTTGTCTGTATTTGTCTGTTTCTCTCTGTGTCTCAGGGACTCCTGGTTTTGTAAAGTTGCACTTCAGAAAAGATGGGTTTAAAAATAGTGCTCTATATAACATAGCTTTTGGATTCTTCTCCTTGCATCTCTTCTTTAGTGTTTATTAAGTATTTCATTCTGTGATCATTTCTGATAATTGGTAGCCTTATTTGATCACTGCATGGGTGATTTTTACCTTCCTATCCTAAAACACCGGAGAGGCATACAGTACACTTCCATCCATGAAAGTGGCTTGTTGCGGCAGTGATTCCCAGACAGCAGAAAGGGTACTTGTGAGCATTCTGACAAAGCCCTGCCGTGGGATTCTGATTTCTCAGGCCCCTTCCCTTGATGAGTCACTGGTTTAATGACACTCCTGGGGGAGTTCTGGATCTGTATCTTTAAGAGGAAGGAACAGAGCCTTCTGGTTATGAGATGTTGTAATTTTTTGGCAGCCACATACCCTTTAACCAGATTCACCAGTTGTTTATATTTTTCCCTATTTCCTTTATCACACACATATTCTGTCTCTGCACATATGTGTATATGTGGGTATGTGTATATATATATATATATATATGCATGTTATTTTTCCTGAGCATATGAGAGTAAGTAGGTGGTATCATGTCTCCTTACTCCTAAATACTTCAGTGTGCGTTTCCTAAGAATGAGAACATTCTCTTACATAATCACAATATGGTTATCTTTATTATAATGTTACTTGAATATATATAAGCATAAAAGTGGGCATAGTCTTTGTGCTTATAGTTCTTTTATAACTTTATAACTAGAATATACATTTATAAATCAAATATAGCCAATAAAAGTTAGCCATGATACATTAGATAGTGATCTGCTACAATAAGATTCTGTTCCACTAGTGTGGCATGCGCTGCCACCATGCCGTATTGGATTCTTTAATGTTAGTGTACCTATAGTGCCTTGTAAATTTTGATGCAATTTCCCCACCATTTTTGTCTTTCAAAGTCTTGTAAAATATTTTGTTGTATAGATTGTAGTGACATAATTTGACTTTTTCTTAGTGTAAATGCCTCAATTTCATATTAGATTTTTTCTCATTAGACCAAAAAAAAAATTGCTAACATAGCCACTAAAATCATACAGCAATACTTGGTTACGTAGTAGGTATCTGATGCTTATGTCAAATTTTTTTAAAGATTCTCACTGAAATAACAAAAGCAAAAATTTCTCACAGACTCTTAAACATTTTCTGTGGACCTCAGTTTAAGTATTACTGTGTTACCTCATTTAGTTCCCACAACACCCTGTTAGACAGATGCCATCCTTAGTCCATTTAGGAAACTGAGGTTAACAGGGCTTATATAATTCGCCCAGGGACACTTAGCTGATAGTCAACGGTGCTGAGATTTGAAGCAGCCTGACTCTGAAGCCTAATCCCTTAATTTCTCTGCCATACACCTTCCCAGTGAGAGGACATAAAAGACTTTTCTGCTGATTAAAAAAAAACCAAAAAATAAAATCAAACTCCTGCATGTACTACTTCCACTAATAAATCAACAGAGACGTTTTCATTTGGAAAAGGTTTCCAACTAGTCAAATACCATTTCTCAAATGTTAACTGGCCGTCGCCAGCATGTAGGGTGGGTGGTAGCACGTACTCAGGAACTGTCCCTGAATTCCCTGGTGGTGACTCTGGCCTCCTGCATGTCTCAGTGGCTCAGGTACACACTGCCACAGAACTTCTCTTTATATCGAGTTTTCTTTTCCAGTAAGTACCTCACTTAACTCAGGAAAGGGAAGGCTGTTCAGATGATATGCTTTATAAAGTAACAAGATCCCACGTTGCCAAAGTGTTTAAACAGAGACAAGATGATCGCTGGGAGGCAGTGGAGAAGGGGCTGGCAGTGGGAGGCGGCTAGACTTGATGGACGACCTAAGGTTCTCTGTATCCGTGTTAGATCCTAGACCTATTGAGGGCGAGGATCCTGTTCCACTCCGCTTTGTACTCCTAGCATATCCCATTTGGTGCGCATGGTAGGCATTTAATGCACATTTTTGAGTAATAAGCAGCCACTGGAGTGAAAGGCTCATCTCTGAGGAATTAATTTATTTAACACTAGCAAAAATGACTCATTATAATGATGACTGTTACTACTAATAATGTACAAATTCAAAGGAATACTATTTCCATTTGATAATACTTTCTAGTTTGCAAAACATTTTCATTTCTTATAATACAAGCCTTTGCAGTAGGCTAGGTGGGAAGTATCAGAAAAAACTTAAGCTTGGAGAAGTTGGATTCCTAATTCAAGACTAAAGTAAAATAAAGCTTGAAGTGTTCTTTCCTCAGTCAGCTGCACTAAGATGCAGTCACATGCTGTGATCATCAGAACAGCAGTTCACAGATGAGCGCCAGGCGTTGGGTAGCGCAGAGTGCAACAGGGTAGGAAATCAGTCACAGGGGAGCTGTCTTCCTCCCTGACTGGACCATGTTTCCTTTGATTTTTAAAATAAGGACTGAATTTACTGCCCTTTCTAAATTTTGGAGCCACCAATAATATGTATTTTGTGCTTTCATTTACTTCCCTTTTGTGAACAATAGCATCAAAAATAGGCTGGGCGTGGTGGCTCACACCTGTAATCCTAGCACTCTGGGAGGCCGAGGCAGGTGGATCGCTCAAGGTCAGGAGTTCGAAACCAGCCTGAGCAAGAGTGAGACCCCGTCTCTACTAAAAAAAAAAAAAAAAAAAGAAAGAAATTAATTGGCCAACTAAAAATATATAGAAAAAAAAAATTAGCCGGGCATGGTGGCGCATACCTGTAGTCCCAGCTACTCGGGAGGCTGAGGCAGAAGGATTGCTGGAGCCCAGGAGTTTGAGGTTGTTGTGAGCTAGGCTGACGCCACGGCACTCTAGCCAGGGCAACAAAGTGAGACTCTGTCTCAAAAAAAAAAAACCATCTCCCAGTAGTCTGTTTTAAAAAGCTTTGTAAAAAATGAGGTGGGTTAGTATTTTGTGCCTATTTAAGCTGTTCTGCAGGTGTGGGCAGTTGTCCTAATCAAAGTTTGCATCCCAGCATCGATATCTGGCATTTAATCATAAGGGCTACCCTCCAGAGACACCTACTACAAGTATCTTTGCTATTTTTGTAGTTTTAGATCAGATTAGCATAATAAATGTTGGAAATGGATATCTACTGGCAAAAACAAGATGGCTCATTAATTAGCATAATGGATGTTGGAAATAGAGTCTTCTACCAAATAGTTCTTTAGACATTTGAGTATGGTTACTATGTTTTCTTTAAACAAATGTTTCACAGTCTTTAGAAATCCATGTTTTCCTTTAATGCACATAAAAGTTATGAGCTATTTTAATGTCATTTGCAATTCGGTTTAAAATATCAGAGGCAAGAATCCTTGGATGAAGTACTTCTTTTTTTCATTTGTACACATCTCCCTCTCTGTCCTCTCCCTCTCTGCATCTTGAAAATTACTGCCCTAATCAGATCTGGTTTGAACATCTCCAGTACAGTCAGCCATTCTTTGTTGGATATGTCTTCTAAGCTCATCACTGCTCTCTTCCCCAGGAACCCAGGCTTGTCAGTGTCCCTCCTACAATACGGTACCTAAATTATGATTTTTTTCCCATGTGATCTCATTTGGATTAAGACAGTGTGCCCAGGACCACGACCAACTTTGATCTAGCCCAGGAGTTCTTGGGGGTGAAGGGTGAGGTGGGGTGGGGTGGGGCAGACTGGTGACAGTGCCCAAAGCAGCCAACTGTAAGGCTGTGGGGTACAGCAGGGACCCTGGGGAACAGAAGGCTCTTGCTCTATTTCAAGGGGCAGCCACTACTCAGCTGCAGCCACTGTTATGCTAGAGCTGGTTCCTGGGAGCCGATTGTGCCCGACCCTTCCTGATCACGTTGGGAGGTTGAAATCAGCTATGGTGGGAGTAGTTACACCTTGGCAGATGCTACAAGTCAGGACTTTTTTATTTTTGTTTTTCCTCTGTAGAGAGCCAATTGTTAACATCTACTAGCATGGCACTGGCTCCAGCTGACCGCCTTTCCATGGAAATGTGGGGCTGGATTTATCAACTTTTTTGAGTGTTCAAGACAAACTGAAAACCTAGATCTTTATATAAAACTTGTAGATTTTAAAAATTTCATTTAAGTTAAACAATAGTTCTTTTGTCAGGATTGGGCTTGTAAGTATCTGTCTATATATGCTTTTGGTCTAGTCTCGATCCCTCTATTGATAAAACCTAAAATAACAGGACAGTTTTTTTTTAAAGAAACATCCATCAGCTTTTCTCCCTCCCCCACCATAGTTGTGAATTACTGTAGCAATTCTTTAAGAGCTGAAAAGGTGCTATGTAACATTCTACTGTCTTCTGGACCTGCCATTATCTCAATGCAGACATTAATTTGGGTGTATGTGTATTTTTGCTACCCATGCAGATGTTTTGTAATATCTGAATGGGAAGTTAAAAAAGATTAAAGGCCACATCTTTTCTTCGTTTTCTTTTGCATTCTTAAAGATTTATGTTACACGTTTGTGAAATACTTGTTGACTTGGCATTTGATGTGGATATAATTTGCAGAAGCAATACATTTGGGGTTTATACTTTCAGAGAAATCTAGTCAAGTTTGAAAAATAAAACTGTTACATCCTTAGTGGCTTTAGATTTATTGTTACTGCTTTTTTATTGGATCAAATTGTTGATTCCTTGTAAATGAAATGAATAGATCTTTTTTCCAGTTGAAACTGTGGAAGTTACCATGTCTTCTTTTAGGACTGCCTTTCTCATCAAACCTTACAGATTGTGTTTTTTCTCTCTTTGGAAAATGTTGCTTAAAATATCATTTCTTTCATGGAACTCACCTTGTTTAACTAGACTGTAGACACTTTTTAAATGAACTCAACAGGGCAAAAGTCTGTTTTGTTCACTAATAAGCAGGGGTTGGAAAGAATATTTTTTCAGTTCCCTAGCAAAGGTACTAGTTTAGGGTGATTTGAATAAAACAGTTTGAAGAAATATTTCATTTAGGAATTCAGGAGCACAAACTGGTTTTTTAGAGTAAAATGGCAGACTGAACACATGTATCTAGCTCCTCTCTTGCCAAAAATCTTTTAAAATAACAAGAGATAAATAGTTTTAAAAATCTGTAACAGTACTGGAAAATTTGAAAGAGTGCCTACCGTCAGTAAACCAAAAGTTATGAAGAATTCCTGGAAGCCTGAAAACAGATGGGATTAGATTGACAAAAGGAAAACAAAAACAAAATCATAACTCAAAACACAGGTGGAAAAGAAAACAGAATTCAAAGCAGAGCTTGTAGTGACCACCAACAGGAAGAGACCCTGGAGTGATATTTAGGAAATTAAAGTATTATATTTGTAACAGTGGTCCCTGGCTAAAAACTGAGAACTGTGCTCTAAAGAAAGTGAATGTCGTGTTTTGAGAGGGTTCCTTGAGTGGGTTTAGGGGCCTGAGAAAGAAAAGCAGGGCTTAAGATTGCCGTGGGTCCTGGGAAGGAAGTGTAAGCTCTTCAACAGTCGGTATCTACACTCACCACTGGAGGAAAGACTATTTTGGCAGGTTTGTGTATTTGTCTCTCAGCTTGCCTCCCTCCTTGTTCCCGACTCCTGTACCCTAAAAAGCCCGTCATTGGGCACCTCTGTCCTATTACACAGAGCCTACAAGGTGGCTGTCCCCCCACCCCCCAGCCCTAATACTAGTGAGGAAGCCTGCATCAGTTACCCTCATTGACTGACCCAGTCTTTAGTTCTAAAGTACAAAGGCATGTTGAAAGATCACCAGATGTTTGAGGAAAATAAATAGTATGAAAGAAAAGGCCCAGAGTAAGCAGGCTTTGGGAAACATAGGAGAAGCTGAAAACAAGCTAGTCGGTATCTTCAAGGAGATTTGAGATAGTGAATATATTAAATCAAAGTAACCTGCTGTGAAAAAAGATCATTTAGAACAACAAAATTCATGAACATAAAAATGTGATTATTGAGCTTAAAAGGTTAATTAGATCAGCTTGAGAATCAATTGGATATAATTAAAGAGAAAATTAGCGATCTGGAAGATAGACATCAAATTCTTATAAAATGTAGAGCAAAAAGGCAAGGAGATGGGAAACTGGGACAAGGAAAAGAGTAAGTGTGGGATCAGCCTCAGGATCTTCAGCATTCATCAGGTGGACATTCTGGTAGGACGAGGCCAAAGAGGTATTAAGAAAAAGCTGCATTTATTAGAAATATGGGGGGGAAATGAGCCAAATGAACAATAAAACCCAAAGTAGAAAGAAAAAAATCTTTTTTCTTTATTTTTAGGTAAAATTTTTTTTAAATTTTACTGAAATTTTGTATCATTTGACCATTATCTCCCTAATCCCCCCTGAAAAAATGGATCTCTGGTTTTATTTTTATAAATGAAAATGGAAATAAATGAGTAAACCTAAAAAATGAAACCAAAACCTGACTTTTTAAATAGACCAATAAATTAAACCTTTGGTGAATTTAGTTAAGGCAAAAAGAAACCATGCAATTATAGAACATTAGAAATGAGAAAAGGGACCTTATAATGAGTACAGCTGAGAATAATATACACATATATGCGCACATAACAAAAAATTGAAAATGTAGATGAAATAGATGATTCTATTTGAATCATTAAGAAGTAGAAAACCTGAATTGGTCAGTAATCATGGTAAAAACTGAAAAAGTAGTCAGAGATATAAGGCCCAGATGGTTTTATAAGTGAATTTTACCAAATCTTCAAAAACCAGATTGCCCCATGTTATAAGACTATTTTAGAGTATAGAGCACTTTCTAAATCCCTCTATTAGGGTAATATACCATCACACCAAACACCAAAAGTGACCAAGGAAAGCATGAAGTGTATGTATATATTCTAAATCAGTTTTATGTATAACATCTTATAGACAAATTAAGGCTTAAAGAAACAAAGATATGAAAATACAAAATATATAAAATATTTCAGGCTAGCAATGTATTAAAAGAGTAATATATGTCCAAATAAGTAATGTGCATCACAAGAATGCAAGGATGGCTCAATAATAATAACTTTTATAATGCAAATTATTTATAATACTTTAATAGATTAAAAAAAGTTAAATCCATATAATATTCAAAACAGAAGTCCAAAAAAATACTTGGTGAAATTCAGCATCTATTTATGATAAAAAGCTCTTAGTAAGACATATGTGGAAAGAAACTTTCTTAAATTGATAAAAGATATCTGCCTGAAACTTATGATGAATATGTTAAATGAAACAGTTTAAGTTAGGAGCAAGACAACTTGAGTAGTGTTGAGCCTGAGGTTCTAGCTAGTGACTTTTTAAAAAAAGATATATACAAACTGAAAAGGGATAGGCAAAACTATAATTTTTAGATTTTATTATAATCTACCAGAAAATCGTAATAATAAATGGGGAAAAAAACTACTAGGACTAAAAAGGGGACATAACAAGAGACTTAAGTGAGGTGACTGGTTATAAGAATTAAAATCAATGTTATCCCTGTTCACTTGCAAAAACCAGTTACAAATTAACTCTCTAAAAAAATTCATATATCAACCATAGATATAAAATATTTAGGAAAATATCTAACAAGAAACATATTAAGAAATGTATGAGACCAGGTGTGGTGGCTTACACCTATAATTGCAGCACTTTGGGAGGCTGAGGTGGGAGGACTGCTTGAGGCCAAGAGTTTGAGACCAGTATGGGCAACATAGAGGGACCTCATCTCTGCAAAAAATAAAAAAGAACCCAAATGCCCATCAATACATGAGTGGATTAATAAAATATTGTCTATGTATACCATGGAGTTCTACTCAGCCACAAAAAACAATGGTGAACTAGCACCTCTTGCATTATCCTGGGTAGAGCTGGAGCCCATTCTTCGAAGTGAAGTATCACAAGAACGGAAAAACCAGCACCGCATGTACTCACCATGAACTTGGTACTAACTGATCACTTATGTGCACACACGGAAGTAATATTCATTGGGTGCTGTGCCTGTGGGAGGGTGTGGAGGAGATGGATAAATTCACAACTAATGGGTACGGAGCGCATCATCTGGGGTATGGGCACGCTTGGGCAGTACAAAGGCAATATATGTAACCAAAATGTTTGTCCCCCTATAATATTCTGAAATTTAAATAAATAAATAAATAAGAAATTAGCTGGGTTTGGTGGCGTATGCCTGTAGTCCCAGCTACTTGGGAGGCTGAGGCAGAGGAGGATCATTTGAGCCCAGGAGTTTGAGGTTACAGTGAGCTGTCACCACACCACTGCACTCTAGTGGGTGTGACAGAGTGAGACCCTGTCTCTAAGAAAAAAAAAAAAAACGTCTGAATAAAAGGAAATACACGCCTTATTTCTGAGTAGGAAGATTCAGTCAAATAAAGATGTCAGTTACATTCAAATTAATCTATAAATCCAATGTAATCCTAATTAGAATATCAAAAATAATGTTTTTAATTGATAAGTGTTTCTAAAGTTTTCTGAAAATTTTCTGAAAGAAAAGGGGTAGGGAGGGAAGGGACTTGCTATATCAGACATTAAAACACTGTAAATTTTATTACTATGAAGTATTTGAAATAGGGTAATACTAATGTAGGGATAATTAGAACAGTATTTAAATGTTTTTGGCCATAAATCCATAGTAACAAATGCATTTTACAACATATATATGAAACAGATTCCATGGGATGATACTTTACTATGTCAAAAGTAGTCTACTATTTTCTTTCCTGTTCTGCTTCATTAAAAGACAACAGCAGTAATGGTGGCTGTCACTCATTCTACTGATTTTAGAAACCACCAATGGGTTGTCCCTTATTTTTTTATTTTTTATTTTTTGAGACAGAGTCTCACTCTGTTGCCCTGGCTAGAGTGCCGTGGCGTCAGCCTAGCTCACAGCAACCTCAAACTCAGGCTCAGGCGATCCTACTGCCTCAGCCTCCCGAGTAGCTGGGACTACAGGCATGTGCCACCATGCTCGGCTAATTTTTTTTTTTCTATATATTTTTAGTTGGCCGATTTATTTTCTTTCTATTTTTAGTAGAGACGAGGTCTTGCTCTTGCTCAGGCTGGTTTCGAACTCCTGACCTTGAGCGATCCACCCGCCTTGGCCTCCCAGAGTGCTAGGATTACAGGCGTGAGCCACCGCTCCCGGCCTGCCTTATTGTTTAAAAAACCCTGTGTTAGAGAAATTGAAACACAATAATGCCCAGAAACACACATACACATGCATATGGGAATTTAATATGTCATAGAGGCAAAATTTAAAATCCATGAAGGAAGAATGAATGTTTTCAGTTTTTTTTACTGTGGTAAAATACACATAATATAAAATTTACTAAACCATTTTTAAGTGTACAGTTCAGTGGTATTAAATACGTTCATAATAGTGTACAGCCATCGCCAGCAGTCATCTCCATAACTCTTTTCATTTTGTAAAATTGAAACTCTATAAACATTTAAAAATAACTTCATTCCCCTTCCTTTAGCCCTTGGCAACCACCATTCTACTCTGTGTGTCTACAAATTTGACTACTCTGGGTACCTCAGATGAATGGAATCACTGGGTATTTGTCTTTTTGTGACTGATTTATTTCACTCAGCATAATGTCGTCAGGGTTCATCCATGTTGCAGTATGTGTCAGAATTTCCTTCTTTTTTAAGATGACATAATATTCCATTGTAAGTATGGACCACATTTTGTTTATTCATCTTTTGGTGGACACTGGGTTGCTTCCACCTTTTGGCTGTTGTGAATAATGCTGCTATGAACATGAGTGTACAAATACCTTCTTCAGACTCTGCCTTCATTTCTTCTGGGTATATAGCCAGAAGCCAAGTTGCTGGATCATATGGTAATTCTTTTTTTTTTTTTAATTTTTTGAGGAACTGCCATACTACTTTCCAGTAGGGAGACGGGACCATTTTACATTCCCACCAACAGTGGGAATACTCCTTACCAACACTTCCTGTTTTCTGAGTTTTTGATAGTGGCCATCCTAATGGGTGTGAGGTGGTATCTGGTTGTTGTTTTGATTTGTATTTCCCTAATGGTTAGGATGTTGAGCATCTTTTCATGTGCCTGTTGGCCATTTGTCTATCATCTTTGGAGAAACGATTGAAGTCCTTTGCCCATTTTTGAATTAAATTGTTTGTTTTTCTGTTGTGGAGTTGTAGCAGTTCCTTATATATTCTGGATACTGGACTCTCATCAGATTTGTAAATATTTTCTCCTATTTTGTAGATTCTTTTCACTTTCTTAAAAAAAAAAGTTGAGAGAGTTGGCTAACCATTTGGAAAAAAGTTAAGTTAGAAAGGTTTCTTATCTCATGCTTTACACTAAAATAAATTTCAGATGGATTAAAGAACTTATATGTATATTTAAAGGCTTACATTCTTCATATATATTTATAATATAGAAGAACAATTTTGTGGTAGGGAAGTCATTCTTAAGCAATACCCAGAAGTTAAAAAGTAAAGCTTTAGACTATATAAAAATTAAACAGTTCTATGGCAGGATACCATAATCAAAAGTAAAAGTTATGAGTCATTTTTACAAGGTTGACATTGTTAATAGGACACTGATTTAAATACATACACTGATTTTATGGCAATTAAGAAGATAAAATTGTGTATTTAACTTACCGGATCTGATGCTATAAAAATATTAAGTTAGTAGAAATTGAATACTTTTAATTAGGGATTCTTGAATATATTTGTTATGAGAAAACTAGTCATCATTTAAAAAATAAAGCCTTGTAGAGGCTTATGTATTTCAGGGACATTTAGAGAAGCCAAATTAAGATCAGTGAACAATACAATGAGAAAAAGTATAGCTCTTGGGCTGTGTGATAAAAAGCCCTACTAAAGGAATTTGATCTGCCCTGGTTCTGAGGTCTTTCTTCTTCCTGTGAAAGCAGGGAGGGCATTTACAAGATTTCATTCGTTCAGAAATTCCGGTTGAGGGCCAGATTTGCACAGAGAGCCATGCTAAGCTTTGAACAGAACACATTAAAATGTGTAAGACACAACTCTTGCTTAAAATCTCGGAAGGGAGAGATCTTAACAAGCAACTGTCCTAGTTTTCAGTTGCTGCTATAACAATTACCACAGACTTAGCAGCTCAGACAACACCCGTTTATTTTATTGTTACATTGATCTTAATTTGGCTTCTCTAAAATATTCCTGAACTCTGCCATTTTTGCTTTGAATGTGGCACTTTAGGTCTACTTTTTCCTCATTATGTTCCTTCTGTCTGAGTTTTCTGAAGAATTTTGGAGAGAAATTATAAGAAGCTGTTTTACGTTTGCTAATGTTTAAGTAAAACTATCTTTTCTTAAAATTTCTATCTTAAATTTTAAACTATTATTATTTTTTTCTAAAAATGGGTCAGTCTGGTCACCAAAGAGGTTGCCCTTGAGATAATTCAGTTTGATGGCAGGCCCTGCTTGCCAGTGTCCATAATACCTCACTTTTTTCTCTGTGGTGTAAATGTAAGCTTTATAAGCAAAGGGAAAGTCTTACTGATATTTGTATTATAACTAAGTATGTTCCATCAGCAGCATTTTAACCACACACAGTAGATTATTCTTGAGACTATAGAAAATCCAGCTGTTCTGATTGTAGAAGACTATCTGTTATTTTTCAAGAGTACTGAATTAAAATATAAAGTGATTGATAGTTCTTGAAATGTGTGCATAAAAGCTTATTTAGAGAGTATGTTTCATTTTGTTTTCTGCTCTGAATTTGGTTATTTTTCATGGTATTAAACTTGAATTTCAGTTGAGATTTATGGAAGTCTTATTATTTGATATTCACATTTCATAGATGTATGCCTCAGATAATTTTTATAAATCAATTAATGTCATAATAGTAATAGCGTGAGGAAATAGTCTGGCCAAAGTTTATCAGTGAGAAGGTAATTAAGGCTGAATACATGTGCATTTGTATTTTCTGTGGGTGAGCAAATTCATTATTTACATGGTGGAGGGGAGAGAAGTTCTTAGAAAATTTAGTTTTACATCTAATTTGAATATTACTGGTTAACCTTGACCGTGGCCGAACTTGAAAATTTATACAACCATAGTGTCCTGGTTGAGTGTGCTCAACCCCCGAACTTTGCCTGTGGAGGTGAGATGGGATATCTCTGTCCTAAGTGACGGTAGGCTTTTCTGTTGATTGATTTGTTTGTGCATGTGCTAGTAATCTGTGTGCTGTGCTGTTTTCTAGTGAGGCCAACGAGCTACTGAATATTTTACAGCAGAATTTTGTGAGGGGCCAAAGGCTGGTTTTGCCATTTGATGAGCGTCATCCTGTTGAAATAATCAGCACACAAATACTTCATGAGAGTCTTCGTAGCGGACGCCGGCTGGCGGCCCGGCCCCACGGTCACGCCGCTTTCCGGGCGGCCCCCGCAGGGCGTGAGGGCCAGCCGGGCCTGTCGCCCCGACGCCGCGGCGCGCGCTCTCCGGAGCTGGTCTCGAGCGCGCCCTCAGCCCAGCCGCGCCGGCCGCTGGCTCCGCCGCCTCTGCGGGCTTCTGTGCGGCGGGCGCTGATTCAGGGTGACAGGGCCGAGCAGGACCTGATTACCCGCCTGCTCAGTCTCCGCGCCCCAGCGGGGCGCCCTCCGCGGTGCTCCTGGTGTTTGCCGCTGTCCTCTGCTTGAACAAGAGATGGGGAGGTGATGGCTTCCCCGCTGTCCGCTGTTAAACAGTTTTACGGGTTGGAAATGTTGAGTTATTGCGGGCACATCTGCACCCCTGTAGCTGCTCTCGCTGCTCAGAACGTCTTTTCTAATTTCTCTCCTTGGGATATTCTCTGATCCTATTAAAATGCCTCTTTTTCTCATGTATTTCTTACACGACATGATTTCTAAATCTCTTATCATTTCTGATTGTGTCCCTTTTTGCCTTTATCCCCTGAAATGTGGCTCAGACCAGGCCTGTGTCACAGTACCACATTCCTGCGCGCAGGTTGTAGCCGTTACCGTTTTAGGGCCTTCGTGCGGCTGCTCTGTCTGCCTGAAACACTCTTCTCCCGGACTGAGTCGGTGTCACTGAGACTGCTGTCCTCAGTGTGAGTCCTCCGGGACTGTGGTGTGAAATTCACGAGCCTGAGGCACTTTTGCCTTGGTTGGTCCTTTCCTTCATTTAAAAAAAAAAAAAAGTTAAAGATGATGGATATGTGAATATTATATATTAAAACATTTTCTTTGGCCTAAGCATTTTTTTTTCTTCTGAGATTTTGAAAACAATTCCACCATTTTCACGGGCCCCCAAAGTATGGTCGGCGTGAGGCACTGTGCCCGTGTCCCCTCGTGGAAAGTCAGGTGAGATCTGGTGCCTGGCCTGTTTACTGTTGTGTTCCTCGTGTCTCGGAGCAGAGCCAGGCTCATGAACGAATGAAGAGGGAAGCGTGCACTGGGCTCTGAGTGGAGGCATATCCTGACCAAAGCATGTGAGAACTGTGCGTTCTTAAAATGTTTAAAATTGTTATTAATTTTTATTATAAAAATAACACCCACTCATTGAAAAAAGTCTGATCAATTCAGAAAAGTAAGAAGAAAAAAAGTCATGATCCCACCACCCAGAATGTCACTATTACTGTTCTGACTTGTTTCTTCCTGTCGCTCCCCTGCATGTTTCCTGCTTCACGTGATCACTGTGACGTTCTGGATACACTTTTTAGTGTTTTCTTCCACTTAACAAAATGTAAGCATTTTGTAATGTCAGGAAACCTTCCTAAATTCTCTAATGGTTGTCTGATGTACCATCCAGTGCATGGGCCAGAGCAGGTGCTGTTTCAGTATTGAATTTTGAAGTTCTCATTTGCCCCCTTCACACAGCACTGCAGGGAACATCTCTTACTCAAAAGCCGCTACGTCCCAACCCCCTTTTGGGTTACTTCCTTACGGTGAGTTTTCAGAAGTGAATTACTAGATACAAGAATGTGTGTCTGTTTTCATTGCTACTTCATCCTGACTATCCCGAGCCCTTAAAAAAAAAATTATTCTCTCGTTCTTATCTTTTTCACACATAATTGAATTTTCTTTTAAATAATCTTTTGGTATGTGCAATTCACAGCTTACTATTTTCTACATATTGTTTCACATGCTGTTAGTTTATTATTTCCAAGTAAGTGTAAAATTCTTAAGGGCAGGACCATAGATTCTCAATTTTTTCACAGTGCCTAGCACAGAGTAGAGCTTGCAGTAGGTGTTTAGTTTTGGCTGATTGGTTGAGAAAAAGAGAATGTAAATTCTGGGGAAAAGATGATAAACCTTTATTGCTATCAGATCAGGTTGTCATTTCTAGAAATATGAATTTGGAATTTCTTTAGAAAGAACAATTACCGACACGGTGGGAATGGCTCATCCCTGAGGGAGGGAAAGCCACAGCAGGTGAGGGAGAGGCAGGGGCTGAGCCCGGGAAAGGGGGTGGGATGGGGTGGTGCTGCTGCCATCTACTGAGCACCCGCCATGCACCTTCACGTGTCCCCGCAGCAGTTCCGCCACCCATGAGGCAGAGAGCGTATTTGTCAGTCTGTCAGTCTCGCGCACGGCATTAGGGTCGCTGTGATCTCCCCAGGCAGGGATGGGAGGGTTTTTTCCTCTTTTGACCTTCCAGAGTATCTTTGTGTAGTACTTTTAAAATTTTAAATTGAATATAATTATTTGTCTTAAATTTGGTAGTATTTTGGGATCTCTGATGACCATAATGCTGTGGGAAGTAGCCCATGGTTGTAATAACAGGGAATAACAGGCACGCATGGCAAAACACCAGAGGCATGTTCTGCGAAACGCATTGTTAGGCGAGCCTGTTGTGTGAACGTCACGGAGTGTGTTTACACAATCCTAGATGACATAGCTTACAACACACCTAGGCTTTGTGGTGTAGCCTGTCGCTCCTGGGCTACAATCTTGTTCAGAATGTTACTCTACTGAGTACCATAGGCAGTTGTAACACAGTGGTAAATATCTGTGTATCTAAACATAGAAAGAGTACAGTAAAAATACTGTATAAATCGATAAAAAAATGGTACACCTGTCTAGAGCACTTACCGTGAATGGAGCTTGCAGGACTGTAAGTGGCTCTGGGTGAGTCAGTGAGTGTGTGGAGGCTTGGACACTACCGTGCGCTGCTGTAGACTTTGGAAACACTGTACACTTGGGTGACACAAAATTTATAAAAAACTTTTTTCTTTCATCAATAATAAATTAACCTTAGCTTGCTGTAACTGTTTTACTTTATAGACTTTTAAATTTTTTTAAAACTTTTGACTCTTTTGTAATAACACTTAGCTTAAAACACAAATACATTGTTTAACTATACAGAAATATTTTTTTCTTTATATCCTTACTCTATAAGATTTTTTCTCTTTTTAAAAATTTGTTTTTTATTTTTAGTTTTGAAACTTTTTTCTTAAAAACTAAGGCACAACCACACAGGGCCTAGGCCTGCACGGGATCAGGATCATCAATATCATGGTCTTCTACCTCCACATCTTGTCCCACTGGAAGGTGTTCAGGGACAATAACACATCTTGTGTAGTAACAATGCCTTCTTCTGCATACCTCCTGAAGGACCTGCCTGAGGCTGCTTTTCTTTTTTATAAGTAGAAGGAGTAGACTCTAAAATAATGATTAAAAATATAGTAAATACATAACCCAGTAACAGAGTTGTTTATTATTATCCGGTATTCTGTACAGTTGCTGTCCCCAAGCTCCAGGCCTCAGGCTGGTACCGGTCTGTGGCCTGTTACGAACCGAGCTGGACAGCCGGAGGTGAGCAGCGGGTGTGCAGGTGAAGCTCCCTCTGCATTTACAGCCGCTGCCCATGGCTGGCATCACCGCATAAGCTTCACCTCCTGCGAGATCAGCAACGACATTAGATTCTCACAGGAGCATGAACCCTACTATAAATGGCGCACGCCAGGGATCTAGGTTGTGCTGCTCCTTATGAGATTCTAACGCCTGATGAGCTGAGCTGGAGCTGAGGCGGTGGTGCTAGTGCTGGGGAGCGGCTGCAAATACAGACTATCATTGGCAGAGAGATTTGAACGCACAGTAAATGTAATGCACTTGAATCATCCTGAAACCATCCTCTGCCCCCATCTGTGGAAAAATTGTCTTCCATGAAACCAATCCTTGGTGCCAAAAAGGTTGGGGACTGCTGACATACAGTACGTAATTGTATGTGCTAGACTTCTACACAAATGGCAGAGCAGTAGGTTTGTTTATACCAGCATCACTGCAAACACACGAGTGATGCGTTGCATTAGGATGTTGTGTTGGCTGTGACGTCAGTAGGTGGTAGGAATTTTTAAGCTCTATTATAATCTTATGGGACCACCATTGTATATATGCCATCCATCATTAACCAAAACGTCGCTATACAGCACATGACTGCACTTAAAAATGAGATGGCATTTCTTAGGAACATTCCTTTGCTATGATTTTTTAAAAAATTAATATACTTAAAATTTTTCTGTTATGACAATTTCCCAACACAAACAAATGGAGATAACATTATAATAAACTATTGTATACCCTTCGACTGGATAGGGATGACATGTTGAGGGTCACAGCTAAACAAAAGCCACTTTAAAAGGAGAGGAGCACTGTGGCCATGATTGGCATTCCTGCTAAAAGGTAATTAGATCAGAATTAATACTGTGTATTCTGGAGTGGAAAATACCGTAATACTAAGAATTTGTGGGTCAGAGGTGTTTTATTGGGTGTGAATCAAACTAAGGAGCCTCCATCCTCCC
>VBSM01003205.1:695303-719745 GCA_008086735.1 Cheirogaleus medius | reverse complement strand
TAACTTTATCATAGTGGGGACTCAGTAAACCCCTTCAATCTGGAAACTCATTCCTGGGGAAATTCCTTAAATAATGTCATTGATAAATTTTCTTATCCCTGCTTGCTTTTCTCTCACCTCCTGGCGCTTGTATTTCTCAGTTTTTGGACCTCCTGGACTGGTCTTCTACTTTTTCTCCCTTTCCCCCTTTGTCCCTTCTGGACTTAGATTTTTCTCAACTTTATTTTCCAATCCTTCTATTAATTATTTTGTACAACTTCTGCCAATGTGTTTTTTATTTTCTAGAGCTCTTTTAAAAGTCACACCCAGTTTTATGAGTGCTCTAATTCTCTGGGGTATTTGATATATTTTTTAAAAATTTTCTTCTTATATAGTCTTTTGTGTTCTTTGGTTTGCTTTTTTGGTGTGCTTTGGTCTCTATCTTCCACATTAGTAGCTTTCCTAAAATATCTCGTTGTCTGCTCATGATTAAAGGCAGGGAAAAAATTACTGAGTTCAAAAGGTGGAGGGTAGTGGAAAATTTATATTCCAAGCCCCACTTTAGGGTGATCTCTGAGGGACATCTGTTAGCAGAACCCCCCCCCCCCCCCCCCCGGGTCTCTGTGTCTGGGTCCTTCATCATGGGCTGGTCAGGTTTCTCAGAACCTCCCAGAATCTGTGAGCTCAGTGCCAGCATTCTGGGAGTTAGGTCGGGATGTGTAATCCATCTGCCATCTTATCTTGTTGCTTAAAGTAGCACAAAATTGTGAAGTGTAAAACCCAGTCTTGTTCATAGTTGATCACTAGTCCCTTACCTTGCATTTTTAAACACCAGCTTTACTGAGGTATTAAAACTGACATACCATACAACTGACTTTTTAAAGTGTCCACTTCAGTGGTGGTCAGTGTATTCTGAGAGTAGTGTATTTGCAGAGTATATTGGGATATTTGCAGACTTGTGTGAACTGCATTTCTTTTTACAGCTCTTTCTCACTGGGACATTAGGTCTGAGAGGGGTGGGAATTTGTTTTGTTCACTGCTGTGGCCACAGCATCTAGAACAGTGCCTGGTTTATAATAGGCTTCCGAGTATTTGTTAAACGAATAGAGTTTCACTTGGAATGCTTGTTTGCGCCTCCCCCCTTCTCATAGCCCTCTTTTGCTCTCACCTTTTGTGAATAACTGAGAGGCTACTGGTTGAAGCATTACTGAAAAAATTGAACTAATGATAGAGTTTTGGACTGAGTATGTTTTCAGAGACCTGTGTTTTAGCCCTAGCTCTCGCAGTAACCGTGTTATGTAATCCTGTGTCCTCCAGTTTTCTTGGTGTCACTAACACCTGCTCTGCCTGCCTCAAACAAGGCTCAAATGAGATGATCTTATGAAAGTGCTTTAAAAAGTATATCATGCTGGCCAGGCGCGGTGGCTCACGCCTGTAATCCTAGCTCTCTGGGAGGCCGAGGCGGGAGGATCGCTCAAGGTCAGGAGTTGGAGACCAGCCTGAGCAAGAGCGAGACCCCGTCTCTACTAAATAGAAAGAAATTAATGGGCCAACTAAAAATATATAGAAAAAATGAGCCGGGCATGGTGACGCATGCCTGTAGTCCCAGCTACTCGGGAGGCTGAGGCAGGAAGATCACTTGAGCCCAGGAGTTGAGGTTGCTGTGAGCTAGGCTGACGCCACGGCACTCTAGCCCGGGCAACACAGTGGGACTCTGTCTCAAAAAAAAAAAAAAAAAAAGTATATCATGCTGTTATAATATAGGGCATTTAAAAATTAAGAATGGATTTGTTAACTTATTCTCAAGCACTTAACTTTTGAAAGCTGGTGTTATTAATGGTAATATAACTAGCCTTGAAGGCAGTTAGAATAAATAATACATACACAGTGCATGAATGACGTGAGAGTCTCCTGGGTGGTGCTATCTTTGGGGATTAGGGCTGGTGAAAGAGTGAATGTTGTGGTTTAGGCACGTGATCATACAATATTCGTAGAAAATATTATGTTTATGTTCCGGGTGTTAAAAAAACCTCTCAAGTGGCCAAATTTGTCTAATTAACTAGTAACAACTGGCTAAGGAAACAGTACCATGTTGTTTTTTGATCCTCAGCTGCAATATTATTTGTTTCAGCCTAGGTGAGTTTAAGTGAACTCAGAAATGCACACTTAAAAAATAAATAGGATATAGGTAAATGGGATTCCAAGATTTCTTCTTTCCAAACTAATAATTATTATTTGGAATTTAACTTCCCATTTATTTAACATGTACCTGTATGGGTAAATGCTTGTCAGTAAGTGGGGAACCAAGACCCTGAAGGCAGAGTTGGCCCCACGCTTGGTTTTTGCCAATCTCTGATGATGGAAGAGTCAGTTGTTAATGCCTACAACTTATTCTTCTCCATCCCAACCTTAACCCATCTTAATCAGTTTTTTTCCCTTCATAGTCGAACCTCAGGTTGTGGCGTATTGTCTGTCATTGGTCTATTATGCAAAGCTCCGTTCTGAATTATTTATTTGTTAATTTTACTTTATTTTGTTTCCCATCGTATTCCTCTTAAGCAGCCATCCCTCCGTGTTTAACGTGCGTATCTGTGTGCTGCAACTTTCTTCTCTTTTTCCCCTTTTCCCTTTTGAATCATTCATTCAACAAATATGTGTTGAGTACTGCTTTATACTTGCCACTCTTCTAGGTGCGGGGACACAGCGACAAACAATCCAAAAACCCCGCCCTGGTGGAGTTACATGGGACTTTCAACTCTCTTTTCAAATTGGGATGCCTCTTTTAATCGCTTACAATATAAAATAAAAGTATATAACTAAATAATCCATGAATATCTTGACTAAAGTTCAGTGTTCTTTGTTCACATTGTAAAAAGTTTGTTGCATACTCTAAATTTTCCTGAGAAATTAAACCTTAATTGTTTTCATTTAGGAATGACCCTAAGTCGATTTTCTTCCACCCTGCTTAGGTCAGTGGTACTCAATAAAAAGTTTCCTTCCTCGAGTGAGATTTGCTGTGAAACCTGGCCTGGTCAGATAGACGAAGGAGAATTTGCTTTCTTAACTTCAGTACTGTGAGTAGCTGGTCTAAGAATTCAGTGTGATGTCTGCCCTTTCTTTTTCAATTAAGATAAAGAGTTCAGGATTCTCTTTTTCCTTTTATAGAATTTTTTTTTTGGTCAGTAGCTTCTTAGATAAATGTTTATAGATGGAGAGCTTTTATTTCTCATAATTGGCTGCCTCTGCTTTCTGTAGATTATTAGAAAACATACAAATAAAGAAGCCAGAAGAGTTGTTTCACTAGCATTATAGATTTGCACTGTAGCATTTTTACAGACGTAAAGTAAGTTACTGGTTTGCAGGTTACTGTATCCGGTTCTCTGTGTCCTCACCTGTAAAATGAGGGGACTAGAGACAGTTGTTTGAAAGTCCCTTGCTGTGCTAGAATCTTAGCAAAGTCTCAGCCAGGGGAGGATGACAGCTCAAGATGAGTATGTTGTTACCTTGCAGAAGTTTGACAAGGTGACATTTGCACAAGTTTTGACTTGGAAACCTACATCTGTGCTGGAAAACTCACGGGGAATTGTGAAGAATTTGCCAGAGATATTGAATGAAAACGAAGATATTTTTAAACATAAGAAAATAATAGGATAGTAGAATTTATAACAGGAAGGAGAAAAAAACCCACTAAATAGAAGCATATGTTTTCTTCTTGAGCTGTTTTAACTCTGAGAGTACAGTCTTTGAAAATCAAGTTACTTCCCAGGAGTCTGAAAGATTTTTGCATCCTAAATTCATTTGAAGTTGACCTTCTGTACTTAAATTTTAGTTTTGTAGTTAAATAGCATGTTTGCTTTGCAAAGAGGACTTATAATTGAACTCTCTATAGGATGTTGATTTAAAGTAACCACAAAATTTCAGAAAGTCCAAAATTTCTTGTTGGTTTCGTAGTTTCGTAACTCTTTAGCATGATACTGTGCGCCATTAGGAATCTTAAAGAATCTAGAAAATTTGCCAGGAAAAAAAAATCTTCCTGTGCTGTGCAGGAGATAAATGGAGAAAGGGATTTCATCTACTTGGCAAGCAAACAGCAGTAGAGATTTGACAGTTTTGTGACACAGTTTAATGGCAGGGTAAAGCAGGAAGTGAAAACTGAAACAAGGATGAAGTTAATAAAAATAATAATAATTGGAGTGGTGAGTATCAAGAATTTTGGCTAGTATTTTAGGCAAATATCCTATTCTTTTTTTAAAAAATGCTAGGCATTTTGAAAACCTATTTTTAAGAGGCGTGTGGCTGGGATCCTGGGCTTTGAGCCAGGGTTCTGGCTTCATGGAATTTTCCCAGTTGAAGTTAAAAAAAAAAAGTGAAATTTTAGATTATATAGACTCAGAATGAATCTCTTTAGGAAGTATGTTGCCGCCTATCATATATAGTTGATCCTTGAACCGCGCAGGTGCAAACTGCGCTGGTCCACTTATCCAGGTTTTTTTTCTTTTTTCAACATGTATCGAGAATACAGTATTTGTGGGATGCAAAACTTGAACATAGGGAGGGCCGACTTTTTGTATATGTAAGTTCTGCAAGGCAGACTGCAGGACTTCAATATGTGCAGATTTTGGTATACACAGAGGTCCTAGAACCCATCTCCCCAAGTATGACAAGGGATGACTGAATTCTGTACCTTTTTGCTGGGGGAACTCGTTAGAAATGCAGGTTCGTGGCCCTCCCTGCAGAGCTGCTGATTGAGAACACACACTGTGACAAAACCGCTGAGTGAGTCATGTGCACTCTAAAATTTGAGAAACCCAGGTCTTCACCATGCTAAAAATGTCTTTTGATTTTCACATTTTCTTAATTGACCTGGCCAAATAGTATTGCAATATTTTTCTTGCAAAGAAAAGTTTGGTATGTTTATCTAAATGCCTTATTACTTCATAAAAACACCATTTATGCTTGAGGCCAGACCATAGTCTTCTTAAGGACAGGGACTGCTGCTACTTACTACCTTTAATCCACCATTCTTGCCTTCACGTGGCAGGTGCTCACTAATAACGTGACAGGGTACCACTCTCCTCTCCATCAAGGGGTTCCAAAGATAATACAGACAGTCAATATAGAAATTTTACGTATATTTATTTTTGTCTAAAAAAAGAAAGTGAGCTTTACTAATCTTTAATAGAGATATTGATTATGTTACTTATAGATAATTTAAAAATGAAGACATATTTGGGATATGAATGTTGAAAATTTTTAATAAAGGGTTATTTGGTTAAATCAAATCTTAAGCAATAACTGCATGCACACATCCCACAAGGGCCAGTGGGATTCAGGTTGAGTTGGCATGTTCTCTTTTGAGTTGAAGATATTTGAAAGTGATAGCATTTTAAACTGGAAGGAATCTAGACTTTCCTTATGTTATATATAAAGAAACTGAAGTCACACAGTAGAAATATTTTCCTGAGGTCATATATTTGGGATGAGGACAAAGGTCTTTCAACTTATACTTCAGTTTTCTTTCCATTATTTCTTTGGCTTTTGCATGTCTTCCAGGGGAACATTGGCGGTGCCTGAGGTACCAAGGTGTGGGTAGTGCATGGGGAGAGGAGGGATGGTAGGAAGTGTTTCTGGTGGCCTGTCCCCGGTCTGGATATTCCTGCTTTTATCTGTTTTAAAAACAAAGAGGCTCCCAGCCTCGAACATAATGCATTCCTTAAAACATGTATGATCATCTTAACAGAAGATTTACCTGCCGGAAGAGGGATTCTGTTTAGTTTTAAAGAAGCATGGCAGAATTGATACATTCAAAGGAATGTTACTCTAAAACCCTACCCTAGAATAAAAATATTACAATGATGCTGTCACCATGCAAGATGTTTTTGGAGTTGCCTTCAGGAAGAGTTTATAACGTGTACCAAATAATCAGTTTTATGAGTATTTAAGCTGTGTTTGGGAATAGCAATTGTATTACCCATCTTCATCACCCTCTTTTCACACCATTTATATCCAAATGATTAGGCTTTCACTAAAATTCTAATTATATCCTCAAAGGATATTTTGCATTATTTAAACACATGCCATTCATTTAAAAAGAAGAAGGTCATAGACTCTAGAGGAAAATTTAAAGATTTACAAGGAAGCGTTTTTTAACAGAGACAATATCATGTTTCTGAGTTGCACTTTTTAAAATACTTAATTAAATGCTTATTTATTCAAAGCCATGTGGTAGATGCCAAAGATACAAAGATGAATGATGTACGGTCCTGCCTCTGAGGCTCACACTGCCCAGCGGAAGAGAAATAGACATTTAAGTGTGAATTACAACTTAGGGATGCAACTCTTGCTATATTAGAGGACAAGTGGACGCCCAGAGTAAGGAGGATTATTTCAGCCTGGTTGGTATTGAGTTGGAAACAGAGGTTGGAGTGGTTGGAAGTGGCTTCATTGATGATATTTGAGTTCAAAGGTTTTTTTAACAGTCGGGGAGAAATTCTTGGAAAAGGAAGTGGCATGAACCTTGGCATGAAGTCAGAGAAATGCATGGAGGTATTTGGAGAAGGGTGAATAAGGCAATGTGACTAGAACATAGTTAATGGGGTAATTGGTGGCAGACGAGTTCTGAGGTCAGTGTTCCCCTTAAAGGTAAACTCTATGAGAGCAGGGCTGGCAGCCGTCAAGTTCACAGCGACATTCTCCATACCTGCAAAAGAGTCTGGCATTTAATAGGTGGTCAACACGTGTTTATTAATTTAGTGGGAATATCGCGGCAATTAAGTTATGAAGAATCCTTTACTTTCTTTTAAAGTGTTTGGACATTATCCTATGGCCATTGAAGGTTTTTGATAAGAGGTGACATGTTGGGATGTGTTTCCAAAATGTAACTCTGGCTGTGGTATAGACCTGTCCTTACAAATGTTCACTTGGAGAGTGTGTTAAATTAAGATTCCGGGGCCCCAGAGAGTCCAGTTCATTAAGTCTGGGGCAGGGCTTGTTAACTTGCATTTCTGACACGCTCCCAGCTGTTGGTGCCACTGGCAGGTGGCCATGTTTTTAGTAGCAAGGAGAAGAATGGATTGGATCATTTCAATAAGGAAATTTCTAGGAACAATAGTAAGACAATTTATTTAGAAATAATGATTACTCTGAAAGGCAGCATTTGGGAGTTTTAGAAGATGAGAGCAAAGCTGTTTTGATGTTTGAAATTCTGTCTCCCTTCAAAATACTATTCTTGGGGTTTGTTTGTTGTCCAGATCTTGAGAACAGGAGTTGCTCCCTGTGGCTTAAAGATGGCAATTTGAGGCTCCCATGAAATATGTCAGAAAGGTTCCCTGTTTGTGAAGAGTCTTTAACTGTAGAATAACGAAGGTACAGCCCAAGTAGTAATGATATATTTAGAGAGTTTTAAGAAAAGCATTTTTTGAAGAAATATTTCATGATTGGGCTTTGATGTTTGGCCACTTTCTGTGGTCTTTTACTTATTTGTTCATGATACAACATATTTATTGTGGCCTTTCTCGGGCAACGTCTACCAGAGGTCCTCAAACTTTTTAAACAGGAGGCCGGTTCACTGTCCCTCAGACCGTTGGAGGGCCGGACTATAGTTTTAAAAAAAACTATGAACAAATTCCTATGCACACTGCACATATCTTATTTTGAAGTAAAAAAACAAAATGGGCAAAAACACCAGGCGGGCCGGATAAATGTCCTCGGCGGGCTGCATGTGGCCCGCGGGCCGTAGTTTGAGGACGCCTGACACTGGTACTACACGGAAGTTATATAAAGGTGAATCAAATAGATCCTAAGTGACTATTGTAGCCTACTAGGAAAGTTAAACAGATAAATGGTATATAACATGTTATCATAGCATATATTATATGCTATAATATATAAATAGTATATGCCACTTTTTACCTTTATAGTAGATAGAAAGTGATATATACCATAAAGGCAAAACAGATGACTTAGTATGAAAGTTCAGAGGGAAAGATAAGGGAGGATTATCAGGAAACTCACCAATCTTATTTTGTTCCATGTTACCTGTCGAATGAAGCCCCGGCTGTGTAACCTGTTACTCAAAGTCATACTCCCCTGGCTTCAGCCAAAGGGAATAGGAAGATCAGAATCTCAGTGTAGGACGTAGTGAATTTGAGATATCAAGTAAAAGTATCAGGGATGCAGTTTGAATTAGCAAACTATGGTCTCAGGCTAAAGATATAAATTGATGGTGATCTTTTATTTGAAGGGACTGTGGCCGGAAGTGATTAAAATTGCTGGAGGAAAGACTGTAGAGACAGAAGAAAAGGTAGCTGGAGATAGACCTTTTGAAAAGATCTGCGTGGAGGCGTGGAATGAGACAGTGGAACCAGGGAAGGAGTGAGGGAGGCAGGAGTGCCCTGAGAGCAAGCGTGCAGAGGCTGAGTGAGGACTCGCACCCAGGAGGGAGGAGGGCTGTTTCCGTCCTACCTGGAGGTTTAGGAGAGTGAGAACTGAAAACGTGTCATTGGTGATTTAGAAGAATAAGTTTCTCATAAATATATAAGAATCTCGTACACACAAAGAATAAGGATAACGTTAATATTTTGTAAGTGATTAGTGAATTTCTCTGTATGGTTGGTGTTTTATATGGAGGCTTAGAAACCCATGTGTTTATAGGTCCTTAGAGATGACCTTTTATTACTTACAGAGTATATTTAGCTCTGGATTTCCGAGCCCGTTTTGAGTGTAATAGTTATGCCCAAATATGCTTTTTAAAAAATCTTCCATGGAGGCCAAAAAGCCCAGACTCATTCTTGACCCTGTTTCTCTTATATCTCAAGAACTATCCCCTAGCAAATTTGGTTGGATCTATCTTGAAATATATTCAAAATCTGGCCATTTTTGCCATTACCATGGCTACCGCTTCAGTCCATAGGCAGTCATCTCTTGCCTGGACTATCACAGAAGCTCTCATTACTTCTAACTCTGTCTCCTTTCAGTCTATTCTCAACATTGTGCTAGAGTGATCCTTTAGAAATGTAAATCAGATTCTGTCACTCTTCTGTTCAAAACCTTCCCATGGCTTTCCGTGTTATATAGAGATCAGAACTGAAGTTCATATATGACCTCTAAGCTAAAATGGACTCCTCACTGTTCTTGGAAAGCACATCCCCCTCCTGCCTCAGGGCCTTTGCACTTGCTGTTTCGGCTCACAGAATGATCTTTCTTCAACTATCCTCATGGATTGCTCCCTCCTTTCCTTCACATCTTCTTCACTCAGAGGCCTTAGAGCAGCCTTCCTTGTCCACTGCCCCTCCCTGTCTGTGACTTGATTGCTTTAAATCAATTTGCCTCATTTGTCTCTCACATGCACTAGAATGTATGATCCACAAGAGCAGGGATTTTTGCCTTGCTTTGATTACTATAGAATCTCCAGTGCCTAGGGCAGTGCCTGGCACATGGCAGGTGATCAGTACATATATGCTGAATGAACTAATGTGTCGCATCCTTCCCCTGACCAGTGGCATGCTAGTGTAGACTTTGCCAGACGCCTGCATGCATGGACAGGTCTTGCCTTCCTTTGCAGGGGAGTGATCCTCAGTTCTTTCTTCCTCTATAGCTGCTTAGCCAGCTCTTTCTGCCACTCAGCAACTACTCAGCCTCTGGGCTGTGCGCTGGCAGCGTGGTGTGAATTGGCTTTGGCAAAGCTGTAGGTGTATGAAGGCATGTTGGGATTTGAATAGGATGGAATTTTTAGAGTAAGTGAAGACATTCAAATCTCTTTCATTTTGGTAAGCAGCATTGGAATTTTATTTTGGATGTAATCAAATTTATTAAAAAAGTTAATAAGAGACATTAAAGAAAATCTCTACTACTTGCCACAAAGAACACATGTCCTGAAAGAAATGTGAGAAGATGCTGCCCTGCTTTAAGGAAGAAGGAAATGGAAACACACTTTGGTTAACTGAGTGGTGTAACTATTTTGTTATATTTGAGGTTGGTTTTATTTTCTAAGAAGGAGAATTCTGTGGATTATAGAGTCCTGGGGTTGGTAGAGTTTCAACAGAGAACAAATATCAAGGATTGATGTCTGTTCTTCTTCACTTATTTCTGGTGAGATAGTCGGCTCCCTAACTGTGTTCTTTTTGAGGAAATTAGTTCCAGCAACAACCCTTGGCAAGTGTGTCTCTACCTCCCTAGCCTAGACCAGTGTCTTTTTAGGTGGAAAGCATGTCATCTCCGGGGCGTAGCAGAAACCCTCGGAGGAGTTTTTATAAATGACATTGTGAGTGTGTGTGTGTATCTTCAGTGATTTTAAGACAATAAACTTCTTATCATTCCTGGACTTACAAACATCCTTTATTTTGCAATTTGCCTTATGATGTGTTAGAGACAAGTGACAGAAAATAAACCAATATTAGGGATTTAAAAAATAATGCAAGTTTATTTTCTTGTCATTTGTTTCTTGCTCACTGGTTAAAAATTAGAAAATATATAAAGAATGATAGCAAAAATCATCTGAAGTCTTCTCTCCTCCCTATTACTTACTATTAATTTTGCTGTATAGGCTTCTAACATTTACAAATATAGAATAATATCTAGCATTATACATAGCTCTTATATGCACACCAGGTATATAATATTTATATATACACAATATGTATATGAAACAAAAATGAAATCACACATATATAAACAAAATTAGAATCATACCCACATAGGGTCCTTGCTGTTTTTACTTAAAATCATTGTGAACATTTTTACATATCACTAAATATAGATCTACGTCATCATTTTCAGTAACTACATTGTGTAGATATGCTGTAATTTACTTTATTGGTTTTATTAGTTTAAGTCATTTTTGGGTTTTTTTCCTCTTATAAAAAATGCTGTCATGAATTTTGTCTTATATATGTCTTTCTGTGTTTGTTAGGGGGTTTTATTTTAAGGCAGTTTGTTAAATATGTGATACCGTGTTTCCCCGAAAATAAGACCTACCCATACAATAAGCCCTAGCAGGATTTCTAAGCATTTGCGCAATAGAAGCCCTACCCGAAAACAAGACCTAGTGATGGGCGTGGCTACGCAGCGCATCTGCACAACCCGAGCATTTCCTCGCGGAGTGCCCTTCTCATCTGCCCCATCGTGACAGCTACTATCCCAGAGGTGACCGGAAAGGTGCCGGCAGCCCCACCAACAAGGTCGGCTCCCCCTGTCAGGTCCCGGCCATCCTGTGCGTGCTACAGGCTGAGGCTTTGAGGGGAAAATAACACATCCCCTGAAAATAAGCCCTAGGGTGTCTTCTTGAGGAAAAATAAATATAAGACCCTGTCTTATTTTCAGGGAAACACGGTAGGTATAATGATCCTTTTTCTTCAAATGAAACACTAAGACCTGTGGCCACACAGATTTTTTAGTTCCTGATTTGTGAATATGTTACATGGATTTTATTACTAAGGTAGGGAAATCTAGTTCTATTTAGCTGTGCTTTAAAATGAGTGAAGGGGGAATTGTCTTAGAAAATTGGGATAGACAGTTACTAGTTCTTAGTATATATTGGCCGAAGCCCATTACCTGTTTTATATTTAATATATAGCCCTGGGCGGAGGTCGTTGCTTCTTCCCAGCCATGACTCTGCCCGAAAGCTGCTCGGAAGCGCTGCAGGGCCAAGGGAGGAAAGGCTGAGCTTCTCTTGTATAGTTAGGGTTCTACGTGTGCTTTGCTGTGGCTGCTTATTAAAATACTTGTGCTGTGATTGTCTTCTAAGTAACTGAAAATTAATTATTTATATACAAAAACTTTCAGTTAATCAGAGCATTTAATGAATCCTCTGTGTCTCTCAAACTTCAAATAAATAGAAGTTTACGGCAGTGACTTCTCACATTTTAAAAGTACCCCGCATGGTTACTCCCGTGTCTATGCCTGTGTCGTTGAGTTCAGGTGTTTGGGTAATTCATACCGGCAAGACGTTAAAATGTTTATCCTGATGAGATAATACTAATTTTTATGAAGTCTGCTTCTGAACATGATTCTGCCATAGTTGTACTTGGCAGAATTCCACAGCAAATAGAATTTCACTCATCAGGTAATTGGCTTTCTGGATCCTGATGTGTATGAGCCCTCTGTTCAGACTGGTCCTGCCGGTTCTAAATGTATTTTTCTCAAATAGATTTTGAAACTTGCCTCGTAAACAGTATCCGGTGCAATGTGATTGTTTGGTTTTGTTTTTGCTTTGTTTTGGTTTGTTTCAGTGCTCCTGGAAGCAGGGACAGGGATGTAAAGGAGAGAATGAGCGGGCCGCAGTCTCAGCAGGAAGAGGCAGGAGGGCGCGAGCGATGGGGCGGCAGGGGGCTGTAATCCCAGGCCGCTGGGCAGTTCTCTCCGGAAGCGTCTTGTACGCTTGGGCACCATTTTCAAAACAGAGTCAGCAACAAACTTGATCATGCACAAGGAAGGTGGTTGAGCAGAGTGGAGGGCTGAAACCATGAGGTACAGCTGAAGGAACTGGGGCGGTTAATCCAGAGAAAAGTCTGAAGTTGAGATGGAAGAACTGGTTTCTAAATGACAAATGTCTCATGTTGGGTGAAGGATTAGGCTAATTCAGTGTTGTTCCGTGGACCTAACTAGGATCTGAGGGCAGAAATGACGGGAGTTGATATCAGGCACTGGAAATGAGAACTTTCTAACGTTAAGAGCTGCCCAGCAGTGGGAGGACAGGCTCCCAGGTGAGACCGTGAGCTCTCGACAGCTGGAGCTCAGGGCTCGCGGGTCTTCTGTACAGGAATTTCTTGAACTGGTGAGGAGGTTAGATTTAGACAGCCCCTAGGTCCATTCCAACTCTGAAATGTTATGATTTTGTACGAACCAAATGCTTAGCCATTAAAGTCGATTTTCTGCCATTGAAATATTTTTTGAATGCTTTTCTGCTGAAATTCCCAACGTCTGTGTGCCTGCAGCCCAGCCGCAGCCTGCTGGCATGTTACTTGCCTGAGCGTGGGCCGTGTGCCAGTGGTGTGGACATCTTTCTCCAGCCCAGAAATTTTTGTATGAAGAAATCGAAGGGATCTACTGGGATGGAGAATGAAAGCAGGCCGGGCATGGCACAGTGGCTCACACCTGTAATCCCAGTGCTTTGGGAGGCCGAGGTGAGAGGATCACTTGAGGCCAGGAGTTCTAGGTTACAGTGAGCTGTGATCACGCCACTGTACTTCATCTTGGGTGACAGAGTGAGACCCTGTCTCTTAAAAAAAAAAAGGAAAAAGGAAAGTAGTTTATGCATTGATCCTGGTGTTCTGGGTGAATTTTTATTCTTTGTCATATGTATTATATTAAGGTACTAATTACAAAATTTTAAAAAGCCTTATATAAAATATATTTTATCATTACAATAGCTATTAGGTACCCCCTACTCAGGACAAATATGAAATTTGGTAGTACAGGTTTCTAAGTGTAGGACTTCTGAAACATTCAGGAAATGTGTAATGGCGATACTGGATTGCTGTGCGCTCTGGGCTTCACGGGTGACCCCTCACTGCACAGCGGCACGTTGTTCAGCCCCAGTTCTCCAGCCCCGGTGCCCAGATCCTTCCCTCAGCCGCCATTCCTGCCAGCTCTAAGGTTGAAGAGAAATATTCACAAAGTGTTAGAATTGAGAAGGACCGTGGCGAACTTGCGGTCCACCTCCCTGTGGTGTGGACGGGGTGCCGGGCTGTGGGAAGAGGAGGCGACTGTCGCGCCTCGCAGCGAGCCGGCAGCGGGCTGGAAAGGGAGCCCAGGTCTCCGGGCTGAGCACTCATCGCCCGGCGCAAAAGTAGCGCGTTGGACTGTGGTGCCTTCCTTCTAGGGATTGCTCTGTGTGCAGCCCCTGTCCTGTGTGGAGCTGTTTGGATGGAATTTATACTTAGGATGAAACGTAAAAAGAAATGACAAATGTATTTTCTTACATTAGTTTTCAGCATAGAGACATTAAATCCTATCGTTTTGCTCATCTGAGAAGTAAGGATGTAAGTAAAGACATAGTGTGTAATAGCAGAACTGTCCAAATTCTTCAGCACAGGCAACAGGAGAATTTATCAAGTATTGTTAATTTAATTTGAAATTTGAGAACTGAATTGGATGAATTAGTTCCGATTTTCACTTCCTTTTTCTTTTGCTTCTTTCCCAGCTTATTCGCCATCCTGGAGCGATCTGCAGATTTTGCTTTTATTTTGTTACCCTCTCCTCTCCCACCATGCTTAAAAAGGAGTCTCCAAGGACTCTTCGTGACGGTGCCTGACTGGGCGGTCAAGTCTGGTTTCTGCCTGGCTTATTCCTTGTCCTCCTCCTGCCCCTTTGTCTTTTTGCTTATATATTCCGCTACTTTCCGCCTCCAAAACCTCTTAGCTTTAGTAAACTCATGGGTCCTGTTATTTAGATAGCTGGAACACCTTCTTTTCTGCTACTTAGCTTACCCAGCTTTTACTTATCCCTTCTTTAAACCTCCTAACTCCTCTGTGTAACCTTAATAATCTTTCCTTTTATATTTCTAAAATAATTATCTTTCTTTATTTCTTAGTTTTTATTATTAAATGTGTTCACAAAAAGAAAATTCAGTTTGTGAAGACAATCCCTCCCATCTCGAGTTCCTAGTTTTTCCGAGGTAATCACTGTTAGGTTTCTTTTGTAGCCTTCTCTTGTTTTCCCTGTCACGGCTGCAAAACAGCTGCCATATCTCCAGCCAGCACATCTGCATTCCAGGCAGTAAGACAGGGAAGAGAAAGAAAAGGGTGTCATGAGCCATATCTGGTTTTTTTTATGAAGTAAAGCAAAAGCTTTCCCAGAAGCCCAGAGCAGACTTCTGCGCATGTCTCATGGCCTGATCCGTATTATGGGGCAGTCTCGGTTACAAGACGCTCTGAAATAGGAAGCATTTAGCTTTCTCAGTCCTTCCAGGGAGGCGATAGGGGAGAGGGAGTTGGGAGCATATCTGCAGGTAGCCATCAAATTATGTCTACCACACATAAAATATTGTTTTCAGACTGGATTTTGTCAAATTAATTTTATAACAAGCTACCGTACTACATTCTCCGATTGTTTTGAATAATTTTTTAGTTGTATCTCTTGTGTCTTCCCAGTGTGTTGTTTTGCAATTATGTAACTTTTGCTTTTTCCATTTCAGTTGTTCTTAAATGTATCAAGAAGCTTTCAATTGGAAGTAATGGAAAACCCATTCTGATACATGTTTTAAAAAATAAAAGGAATTGATTAATCCACACAGCTGAAAAGTCTGAAGGTGGGGTGGCTTTCAGGTGAAGTTTGATGAAAAGGATCCTGGTGTTGTCAGGTTCTGGCTTGTTTCTCTGTGATTTTCTTGGTATGTGGCTTTGTCTTAGGGCAGACTTCCATCCTGGCAGCAAATGGCCACATCATGTTAGCCAGAGGAGAATGCCTCTTCTGATAGCTCTCTTAGGCTTCATTCCAGAAAGTCTGCAGCAAACATCTGAGTCAGGTGCTCACTCTTGAGCCAATCACCGCGACTCTCTGAAGCCTGTGCTCCGCGTACTTCACTGTTTTCATCAACGTCTCTATAGCTTTCATTGCCATTAACGTGGCCCTTGTTTCTGTAATAGCTTAACTTTGCTATTTCTTCCCTGAACTTTGCTAGCTATCTTTTCACGCCCCCCTTGTTGTCTTAGTGTTTCTTATTTAAGGTCTTATTTCAGAGAGGTTACGCCTTTTTTTAAAAATCTCATAGAGATTTTTATGAAGTGTTGGTTTATAACTTTCAAGTTCTTTCCAGCATAATGTCTCTGGTGTGTTTTCATTAACTTGTTATTTCCAATGTGCCTTTTCTTCCTTTATATTGTACTTTGTTTGCATTATTCTGTGATGGATCCTTTCTCATTACTACTCAGTTTTAAATGGGGGTGGTTGTCTCCGGGTTAGCAAATCTGTGGAATGCCTGGAATTGGGAGGTGTTGGGGCGGGTGCTGGGGCCACAGGCAGCTTGAATTTCAGCGCTGCCTCAGAATGCTTTCTTCCAGCACTCCATCCTGAGGGTGTTTCTTCTCTTTAGGACGGCAGGAATTTGACTTCTGATGAAGCCAATATGCCACAGGCCCTTCACGCTTCGTGGTTGAATATCTGTGTTCATTTTTGTAGAGATTTGGGGGTATGATAATTCTGTTCAATCCCATGCCTACTCTGATGAAGCTGAAATATAATGATGTAATGGACTATTTTTTGTTGCTGTTTGGTATTCTGTGTTTTTCTGGATATATTAGAAACAAAGCTGAAATGAAAGTTAGGTTGACATAAATTTAAGACCCTTTTCCTAGGATCCCAAAGTTTTGTTATTTTTAATTTTTTGAACTAAATTTAAATGATTTTTTCCCTGGTGTTCCATATACCCAAGTTTCCAAAGAGATATTTTCTAAAAAATCTATAATACTAATAACACACAAAAAAAATCATACCGGCATAGAGATATGCTAAAACTTGCAAAGTAAAACTTAAATTTTGAAATTGAATTACTTCACAGTTTGAACTACTTTATAGTTCAAAGGAAAGTATTTTCATAGTGAATAGAAATTTATTAGAAAAGGAGAGAAGCTGGCATTTATTGTCTGCTAGTAATAGCACAGTGCTAATGTTTCAGAGTAAACAAGCAGAGGCCTTTGCCCTCAGGGAGCTCTTGGTTTGGTCTACAGGGGAGATAAAGCCATGCATAGTTCTAACCGCTGCATTAAATGCCAGTGTAAAAGTGCTAGCATCAAAGGAGAGTTATCAGGCTGTATCATTAGCCCTATTTTTCAAGGATGAGAGATAGATCAGAGGGATTAAGTAATAGGCCTAAACTCACATAGTTATTACATGGCAGAACCAAGATTAGAGCCTGCTGCTGGCTAAATCACTCCTAGCCTACAGGACTTACATTTTAAATAAAGTATAAATATTTTAAGTAACTTTTATCCTGAATAATCAGTTAAAATTCACTTAATACGCTCATGGAATGATCAATGAGTTATAGCAAATATTTTATTGGTGTCTAATGAAGTTTGCTCTTTCTTTCTCTCTTTCTTTCTCTCTTCCTTCCTTCCTTTCCTTCCTTTCTTTCTTCTTCTTTTTTTTGTTTTTGAGATAAGGTCTTGCTTTGTTGCCCAGGCTGGGTGTGGAGTGCTGTAATCACAGCTCACTGTAACCTCGAACTCCTGGGCTCACGCGATCCTCCTGCCTCAGCCTCCCAAGTAGCTGGGGGTAAAAACATGCACCACCATGCCCAGCTAATTTTTCTTATTTTTTGTAGGGACAGTGTCTTGCTATGTTACCCAGGCTGGTCTCTAACTCCTGAGCTCAAGCGATCCTCCTGTCTCAGCCTCCCAAAGTGCTTAGATTACAGGCATGAGCCCCCACACCTGGCAGAAGTAGAATACTTGTTCCTCAACCCTACTTTGAAATTCTGTTCTTTTAAGGACCCAGAGCAATACCACTTTCTTTATGAAATCCACACCTAAGTCCCTTCAGAAAATAGGATTTCTCTCTCCTCTGCCTCCTTTTGTTTCTTTGTAGTTCTTGTGCTCCGTCCTCAATTATAAGCTCTTCAAGGACAGGGACTACGTCTTATTCATCTTGGGATCTCAATCACTTCTAGGCCAGTGAAGTGCTGTCTTTGTTGATATGGCACTCTGTTCAGATGCCTTTTGGATGTCTTGCTTGCCAAATGTCTAGGGTTCCAAAGATAGAATTTGGAAGCATGAAAATTGTATATGTGTTGGGTTTAACTTCTAGATGTTTACTTATGTCAGGGCCCTGGCGAGGATAGATTTGTACCTGAGGCTTAGAGGTAGGGGTCACATGTGATATGTTGGATGTCTCTGCTTGTGGGACTCAGCAACATTCTCTCAGTTAAAAAAATTCTAGCTGCTACACTTTGTGTGGTATCTTCTGTCAACAGCTGAATAGCACTTTTTGGCTCTTCAAAATATTTTTGCACTCATTGACTAAGTGCATTTTAAAATGCCTATTGGACAAGTTATTCGGACTCATTTCCTTCCTGCTTAACATTAACTAAATGTGCATTTATAGATGAGAATTTAGGGCATGAATTCTCTCTTTCATGAATAGTGGGCCACACACCAGGTGAATAAAAGAAAGATCTAGGAAGAACTTATGTATTCCTTTGCGCTGTGGCCTTCTCAGTTTATAAAATTGGCAGCTGGTTCTTCAATTAATCATGGTATTAAAACAGCAAACACATCGCCATGAACACTCAGGGTGTCTATAGATGTCGGGCCCTGTGTTTGGCTAGGTGATTGGAAAAAAGCTTCTGGTTTTCATGTCAGTCTTACAAAGGACACTATACTGGTGGACTTTCCTTGTGCTTCCAGACCAAGCTAAAAATGTTTAGCCTGTCTTTTGAAAGCAGTTGTACCTTTAGAGCAGCTAGAAGTAAAATATGGTGATTTGGTTATTTCTTTGGGGAGTAGACAGCTCTGAGTGTGCAGGTGCAATGCTGTATTTTCTCATGTTTTTCTCCCTCTTTCAAAAACTGTTTTACTGAACAAATGGGGAAGAGTGAGCAGGAAGAGTCATTTATTTAGATGCAATGTAAATTGGCATCACTGCACCTAGGATTGTCATTTTCTTCTTGGCAGCCCGTACCACAGGGCCGTCAGCACAGGCTTTCTGTAACTCTGATCCTTGAATAATCAGGATGTCAAAGAGCACCGATAGTCATTCAAAAGTAATAGGATCATACCTGAAGCTTTTATGGACGAAGTGGTCAGGCTCCTTAACCCTGTAGTAACTAGCCTCACCTAGAACTAGTGACAGCCAGGAACTTCACATCTTCTCATTTTTATTGAAGAGAAAAGGCAGATTCCTTCTAGGTAGCAGACGTCTTGCCTCTGCTCCCTCTAAGAAATAGGCAACTTTCGGTTAAGTCCCCTCACTGTTGTTAGTTGTAACTGCTATTGTTAATTCAGACCGCTGGACAATGCTTGTGGTGATGAACATTCTCTCTCTCTGCTTTTTTTTTGCTGTGGAATGTGAAGCTCTAACTCACATCCACATCACTTAAGTAAGAAAAACAGCCGTAAACCCAGCTGAAACAACTCTCTGTAGATTGTAACCATTACCATTGTCTTGAGATTGCAAATGAAAGTGGCTGCCTGTGGTTGGGTGAGAATGAGGGGTAAAAGGGAAAAGAATTTTCAGGAATCCTAGAATTTTAGGGCTGGTGCAGATCCCTCAGAGGTTGAAGAAATAGTGTTGTTTTCCTTATTAAAGTGGACTTCTGTTGGGTCAGGGAAAAGAGATCAGGCTTGGGAAACACATAAGTGAATGTGGTACATTTTGCGAGACGTTGGAGGGGCACAGAGGAAGTGTCCTCTGGCAACAGATCCTGTTTTTAGCAGTCTTCAGGATGGATGTTCATGTCATTTAAATAGTGGTTGAGTTGTCAGTGTGATTTTTGAGTATTTGACAGCTTTCAGGGCAAGGATCCTAGATTTTAGATTTAACTGAGCGTGCATTATGATCATATTTTTAAAGCTAAAAAAAAAGTGTGTGTGTTGATTTTTTTTTCCCCCCGCAGGTTCAGAACCATCTTAAATTACTTGTCCCTCCTCAGGATGGGCAGATGAGTTTTGGCAGACACCCATGTACAGTCTAATTAAGCACAATGAAGCTGCTAGCAGACAGCAAGATGCTCTTTGCTCCCGCGTCTTTTTTATAGATGTTCTTTCTGTTTGAAATTCTTTGGGGCTGCGGGGTGGGCAGTCTTATCATCTGAGCAGACCTCGCTTGTCCTCATAGAACATGAAGAAGCCCCATCACCTGTAGGAAGAACAACTAATAATTCCTTACATTTCCACTGTGTAGTTTATGCAACACTATACTACATACAAGGTGTCCCAAAAGTCACCATACATAGGGAAAAATAGGAAATTGTAGCTAAGTGTACTTTTATTTACAAAATATTCATTATCAAATTTTACAAAATGTTTCCTTTGTATGGAGACTTTTGGGACACCCTGTAGTTGTCTCCTTTAGTCCTTGACAGCCCTGCATGATGGACAAGTGAGGTTTTTATTATGCCCTTTTTGCAGATGAGGAAATCAAGGCTCAGAGAAGTAGAATCACTTTATCAAGATCACATGGCTAAGCATGGTTTGTGGACTGGGGACTTCATTTTTCTGACTCTGTGTCTAGTGCTCTTCTTACTAGAAAGCCAGTGTGCCATTGCAGAGGCTTGCAGAGCAGGTTCCTGTCCCTGCAGTCAGCCTCCAACCCTGCCTGCCTTCTCTTCCTCTGCTACCCTCCTCCTGGCTCATCTGCAGGCGGTTCTGGGACAGTCTTTTCCCCTCCGATCAGTCCTTCATTCCTACACCCTGCGTTCTCCTTCCCCAGGGTCTGAGTCCCTGACCAGGGCTGTGGTTCATTGTTACTGGGGCCACAGAAGTCTGGGATGTCACTAGTCATCTGAGCCTGGTCAGAAACCTAGTTCTTTCTCAAAGCTATCCTCCTTCTCACATGTTACAGGGCTTTGCAATGATTCCACACGCTCATGTGGTTTGTACGAGAGTGACCCGTCTGAGCTGTGATAAGAACTTGGGGTGTGCTCCCTCTCCCTTGAGAACATGACACCGCACCTTATCAGACCCTTGTGGGAGCTACCTCAACTACTGGGCTCCAGAATTCTTCTAAACTGGAGAGTTTGACAGACACTTTGAGAGCTGAGGCCACTCTGCCAGCGCTTCTCAGAGACCTCCAGCTCGGGCTGTGACGGCCGCCGAGCTGGCCGCCGAGCTGTCGTCTGTCCGCCTTCCAGCCTCGCTGGCAAACCAGCACCCTGCACCCTCCTCCTGCAGCCGGGACCTCCTGTGTCCTCACGAATCCCCCGCTGTGTGGGATGTCACCTCTCCTGAGAGACGCTGATATAAAAGGTGCAACTCAAACTTTAGACTTCCCTTTCCACAAAGGCCTGTGCTTCCATCCTAGTTGAGCCCCTCGACTTTTATAATTTCGGAACTCGCTGTGTGGTCAATGGACTGCGTCTGTCAAGTGCATTCCCTGTGAGGCTGGTTCTCATCGTTCTTCCCTCTTCAGGCATTGTGAACCTAAGTAAAAAAAATGTTTTCCCTTTGTATGGCAATAAACTGTATGATTGGTGAAATCACACTTCGATCATCTCCTTATTGTAAGCACACAACACTGTAAATACACTCTCCCTCCTAACTTCCTTGGACCTGATCTGAAACGTCCATCCACTCATTCTCTGTGGGCATCTGTCCCTTCCTGGCTTTCCTCCGTTCCCAGCTTTGATCCTAGAGTTCTCCCTCCCTCAGTAAATGTTTATTGATCACCTACCCGTGCCAGGCATTGTGTTAGGTGCTGAGGAAACAATGATAAGGAAAAGCAGGGAGGTCCAGGACGTGAGTGAGAGGGAGATGGCCATTAATCAGAGGAGCGCACAAACGTGAAATGACAACTGCCTGAGTCCTCTGCAGAGGTTCCTGGGGCGGTGACAGAACAGCACTAAACATCTACCCTCTCCAGCCAGAACAGACACACACGCTGTGGAAATCCTACTCTGCTCCTCCAGTAAACACTGTGTCTTGTGTGGGACCCCTTAGCCACCACACTCCCCTCCTGTGGGGGAAACGGAATCCTGGTTTGTACATCTCTAGAGTACTGGTAGTTTATCAGTTTTGAGTTCTATTCTAGCTACTGAGCATCGGTTGTTTAACCACTTTGGTACGAGCGTCGACTACAGTTGACAGCCACAGATGAACGTGCACAGCCGAGCGTCGACTTTAGCCGACAGCCGTGATATGAAGGCGCACAGCCGAGCGTCGACTGTAGCCGACAGCCAAAAGCTTTTGCTTTTACAGCTTTTATCTCTGCAGTTGCAGTGTGTACGTTCAGCTAATAAGTTACTACGAATCTGTGACCTTTTAACAAGTCCTTAGTAGGAGTTATTCTAGTTATTTTCCTGCAGCTGCCTGTAAAGTCAAACAAGCTTTCAGTGCTTTAAAGCTTTCCTCATCACACAAGAGCAAAGCGGACGCGTGGTCAGTGCGCAGCACACACCACCGTGCGGACTGTGAGCGCCGGCTGTGGGCGACGCTTCGCGGCCGGTGAGCGCCGCACCGCAGTGGTTAAGAAAACAGGCTGAAAAGGGGGTGGGGGCTCATTGGCCTCTTCCACGTAAAGGAAGACAGGAATTGTTTAAATATAAATGACCTGGCTCTGCCATCCCAGTGGGAAGGAAGTTGAGCTGTTTGTCGGGCTGGCTCACGTCGCCCCCTAGGCCTGCCCAGGAGTAACTGACGCGTTGGGATGCTGCTGAGCTCTGTCTGGAAGGCAGGAGAGGCAGCCAGCCAGGTGCGCTGCTGAATTCAGGTCACAATCTCCGGTGTAGCAGGCCTGACCCCTGAAGGAGGGGCATTTGTGAAGATTAGGTGGGGAGCTATTTTCAAACTATGCTGCTGAATGTAGTTATTTCCTGGGTGTAAGTTAAAGATTTATTTTACTGGGACCCACTATAGATTCACTAAACCATCCTCCTGGATGTCTATGACTTTCAAAACCTCCTGGGTGATTCTGTTGCCTGGCTAGGGTTCAAGACTGCCCTTCTAGGCAGATTTCCCGTGGCGCTATTACTGTTAATGTCCTCACAAATAGGAACATCAATAAAAGCATCTATAGCATGATTGATAAGGTGATGTTGGCAAATCCACCCTTGGAAGAATTGAATTGTTTGCACTGTAAAAATAATTTTATAGTATTGGTTATTATTTGGTTTCATTGAATATTTTCCAAAAAAACATTTAATTATTTTATATTACTAAATATAGTTGACTTGGTGATAAAATCTGAACCACCTGCCTGTTTTATGAAGACTCTGTCTTCCCTCACTGGGGTTTCAGGTCAGTAGTTAACTCAGGACATGTTAAATGCTTACTCCTATAGGAACTGGGGCATATGTCATACAAAGAAAAATATGGCATGGGTTTAACTTCAAAGAGATCACAGTATGATGAAGAAGATGGATTTGTTTAAAATTTTTAAGATACAGTTCTTACAGGTGCGTGTTAATCTGAACATTGCAAATACTTTTTTATACCTAGTTTTATTTGGCTACCTTTTGCAAAGCTAGTAAGGTGAAATTCACTCCTTGTAAGTTAACAGTCATGTAGACTCTAAAAACTCCTTTTATTTTTAGTTAAAAGTAAGACCTTGGGTATAGTGGAAAATCACAGCTTCTAGTCCCAGCTCTACTGCTCTGTATGTGAATTTGGACAAGCAACTGAACCTATTGGCTGTTTCCTCATCTACAAAAATGGGGACGATACTTATTGCATTGTTGTGAGCATTAAAAAAGAAGTAAGATGTGTGAAAGAACCTAGCATGATGCCATGTACCATGCCCAACATTTAGTAAAGTGTCCTTTGTCTTTCTATCCTTTCAACTTCAGGGAAGATAACATTTTAAGACCATAGGACATTGACCTCTTGAGTTGTATCAGACAATAATTATTTGGCAAAGGGGAAAAATTACAATAATGATTTGCTTAGATCAGGGTTTCCTGACAGTGGCATTATTGCCATTTTAGTCCAGATAATTCTTTGTCACGGGACTGTCCTGTGAATTGTGTGGCAGCATCCCTGACCTCTGTCCACTAGATGCTAATAGTACCCCCAATCTGAAACAACCAGATATTGCTAAATGTCCCCCGGGATGCAGAATCTTCCTGGTTGAGAGCCACTGGCTGATACCTTTCCCCCTTTGTTCTGTATGGTGAATCCCATCCCTCAGCCTGTTACAAGCATTGAAAAGTTTTTATTATTGGTCAGAGAAGTGCAAAGTAAAACCATAGTGTAGCTGCTCCATACCTACCAGAATAGCAGGAATGAAAAAGTTGGAAAAGTGTTGGTGAGGATGTAGAGCAACTTGAAATCCCATACTCTGCTGTTTGGAGTATACATCATATAACCACTTCAGAAGACTAGCTGAACATACTCTGTGTCCAGACATATCTACTTCCAAGTATGTATGCAACAGAAATGCATTCATAGGCTCACAAGAGACATATACTAGAATATTCATAGTAGCACTATTTATAATACCTCCCAAAGAGAAACTACCTAAATCCTCATCAACAGTAGAATGAAGGAAGTGCAATATATTGGAGCAGTGGAGTATTATATAGCAATGAAAATGAACGATAGGCAACTACATATAAAAATAATGGTAACATTCATAAACATAATATGGAGTGAAAGAATCCAGTCACAAGAGTACCTACTATATGCTTCTGTTATATAAAGTGGCCAAACTAATCTATGTTCTAAAGGTTAGGATAGCAAGTTATTCTATGGGGTAGTTACTGGAAGGGAGCCCAGTGGTGGGGGCAGCAGTACAGGGGTGGGCATTAAAATTCTCTCTGTTAAAGAATCTATCTAGAACTTAAAAGAATTAACAAGAAAAAATCAAATAATCCCAT
>VBSM01003205.1:669477-695203 GCA_008086735.1 Cheirogaleus medius | reverse complement strand
ACAATATCTGTACCCCCATTATATGATGAAATAAAAGGAAAAAAAATAAAATAAAACAAATCAGATATAAAAAAAAATTCTCTCTGTTAAAATAACAGGTATGGTTCTGTGTTCTAGACTGGACTCTCACTAGTTGGAAGGATGACTCCGGAGGTAGAAAAGTGCTACACAATGAATGAAGTACTACTGTTTGTTGAGTGAAGTTGCGCCACACATTGGGACTAGCAGTGATCTTAGCCCTGGAAATGTTAAATATTTGGGACATTTCCTCTAGTGGGTTTCTTCCCCTACCTTCCCCGTTGAAGTCAGTTCAAGTCAGTCTTACAGGAATACATCTGTGGATAATTATAGTTTGCTAGAATGGGATTATCAGAGTAATATTTTACTAGTGAATGTTCTTTGAGTGAGATTTTACCAAACACAAATTTGTGGTAATGAAAAATACTGCATTGACCATTTTTTGTTTGTTTGTTTGTTTGTTTGAGACAGAGTCTCACTCTGTTGCCCGGGCTAGAGTGCCGTGGCGTCAGCCTCGCTCACAGCAACCTCAAACTCCTGGGCTCAAGCGATCCTCCTGCCTCAGCCTCCTGAGTAGCTGGGACTACAGGCATGCGCCACCATGCCCGCAAATTTTTGTATTTATTTTAGTTGTCCAGTTAATTTCTTTCTATTTTTAGTAGAGACGGGGTCTCGCTCTTGCTCAGGCTGGTCTCGAACTCCTGACCTTGAGCGATCCTCCCGCCTCGGCCTCCCAGAGAGCTAGGATTACAGGCGTGAGCCACCGCGCTCGGCCAACCATTTGATATTAATTGAATTCGTTTTGTTAGTATTTTGTTTTTATTCTTGCAAAGTTTAATACGGATTAAACTATTTGCTAGAGGATATTTTTTATGACTTTTTAAACTAAATAAGATTTTAAATTTTAAATTAGCCCCTATCTCAGCTTTGTCCCTGTAAGAGTAAAAATAAATAAAATTAGCCCCTAGAGGGCGCTGTTGCATTGAAAGTTTAGATCTTTGACTTGAAGAACCATTTTAAGTTTTTAAAAAGTATACAAATTTGTGATAAAATCCCATTATATTGTAATAAATGACCTAGTTGCTACTTAATAGAAGTTGGGTTAATTGACAAATGGTACCATTCTGTAAATAATAAAATCAAAAACATAGCTTAATGATATTTGCTTTTGTGAAAAATTTGACAAAGTACCATATATTTTCCATCATCTTTTAGTTTGAGCAACTGCAAGTTAGAGAAAGAATCAATATTTTATGATATATTTAGGAATTCTTTCCTTGAAAGAAAGTAATAACAAAGGGAACATAATAGATATTCAGATTTACATCACCGATATCTCAGGCATTTGAAATTTGTTTGGTTTTGGTTTCCTTAGTTCAGCAGCTAAGTTGTTGGAGCCCTACTGTGTGCGAAGCACTCTTTATAATCTGGTAGGGGAGAGGCAGGTGAGTTATCTCATAGTCTGCCTTGTTTTAGAATTAGGTACAGAATAAACCTAAAATACTGTGGAATAAAGAGATTAATCCTACCTAATGTTTCTTAGAGAAGGAGGATTTCAGCTAGGCCTTTAAGGAATTTGCATTCTAAATGATATTTAAAGGAAAACAAAAGTTTGGTTTTTTAAATCATCTTTCTTATTCAACTGCTACTGTGTTTCCCTGAAAATAAGACCTACCCATACAATAAGCCCTAGCAGGATTTCTAAGCATTTGCGCAATAGAAGCCCTACCCGAAAACAAGACCTAGTGATGGGCGTGGCTACGCAGCGCATCTGCACAACCCGTGCATTTCAAGGTCGGCTCCCCCGTCAGGTCCCGGCCATCCTGTGCGTGCTGCAGGCTGAGGCTTTGAGGGGAAAATAACACACCCCTGAAAATAAGCCCTAGGGTGTCTTCTTGAGGAAAAATAAATGTAAGACCCTGTTTATTTTCGGGGAAACACGGTAGGTTTTAATTTAAACCCTTTTCTATGTTTTTCTTAGTAATTAAGATAAGTAGATTAAAAAGTAAAAGTGCCTTGACCACTGAAGTGCTTTACAAACATCATCATCGTCATTATCGTTACTGTTCATATATCCTGAGGAATGTGCCAGTAAATTGCGGAGGAATCTAGAGATGCTCTCAACACGACATTTTTACACCTCCAACTTCTTGTTTAACCTTAGATCAAGGAATAGTCAAACTCATTTTCTTCCTTTGGGTAAGGTCCGTTTTGATTATTATTAGCATATCAGGTTGAAGTCATTTTTTTCTTATGTGTATTAAGAAGAGGGAAGAAACACCTTTAAAATGAAAGCATTAACTAAATATCTAGGTTACCTAAAATCCTGGGAAGAAGAGAGCAGTTGAATCCAATGGGGGAACCAAATAGCCCAGTAGGATTATTCATACTTCCCAGCATCTTTGGAGGATTATTTTAGACGTAACATTAAAACTTTCCTGTCTCTGCAAGTGCTCAAATGAAAGTATTTTATTTTAAATGTCTGGCAAGTAATTTTTGATCATTTGACTTTTATTAAATAGCTCACAATTTTGGTGATCAGTTCTAAACTGGTAGTCAACCCTCTAGCAAATTAAATAACTCAACCTAGTAACTATCTGGGCCTTTTTTCTGTTGTCATTTTGCGATCATTATTCCACAGAGATGCTGCCATGCTGCCGAAATTCACATTTATAGAGCACTTACTGTGTGCTGTTGGGGAGCTTTACACTGAGAACTGAGGCTTAGTTTTCCTTCCCTCTAGAAGCTGGGGGTCTAGTTTGGGGAATTGATACTAATATATGACATAATTAGTAGACAGTAGAAGACAAAAAGCACTCTCCGAAAGCAGAGTAATTTCTCCCTGTCGACTTTGCTGTTGAGGACAGATACCTCATCTTAAACATCTTGGACCCTTCCAGAGGTCTCAATACATGTTTGGACTTTGGTTGTCATTAGTTGTTAAACTTAAATCAAAAGGAGATATCATGGTATTTTACAGTAAGATAGATATGACCCATTGCTATGTCTCAGCAGGGAATGTTTTCTCATTATGCTCCTGCTTTTAAAAAGTAGGAAGCTTTCCTTCCCCCACCTTCATTATGTATGGAATAAATTCCTTTAGGTAAATTAGAAATACAAAAAAATATAAAAATATCCACTATCCAAAGATGGGCACATTTTGGTATACTTTCTAGGCTTTTTAATGCACACATATACTCTTTTTCTACATGTGTGTATATACTCATAAATATGTAAGCTAAATTGGTGTATAGTGCATGTATTAGTCTTATATCTCATTTACTTGTTTTCAGTTAATGTATTATCATATAGTACATAATATAGCATTTTGTTATGTCACTGTATATTTTAAAAGGTGTTATGAGGGCTGCATAATGTTCTGTTATTGATACACCACAATTTCAATACATTCTTTTATTTTTGCACTTAAGGTTTTCAAGTTTTCATTATATATAAATATATATTATAAATATAAGGGTCTATATGTGACTCTGAGCAAATCTTATTAAGACAAAGTTCTGGAAGTAGAGTCCAGTGTAAGGACAAGGGCATGAACATTTTTCACACTACAAATATTAATAGTTCAATGTGTATGCCAGACTGCTTTGTAGAAAGGCATTATCTGTTTACACTCCACTAGCAGTGAACAAAAATTCCAATGGCATCTTGCTTCACCAGCAATAAATAAGATGGAAAATCTTTTCTTAATTTGGCAGATGGAAAATCACTTAATTTCTTAAAATTTGTATTTCTCTGATTATTAATGAGATTGAACAGTTTTTCAGAAATGTATTGGCCATTTGTTTCTTTCTCATGTTCTTTGCTCATTTAAAAAATATTTATTTAGATCAAATGGTTTTTCTATTTTTTCTTTGTCCTTTCTATTTTTAAATATTCTTTATATACCAAGAACATTTATCCTTCATCCACCATAATATATGTTACAGGTATATTCTTTTGTTTTTCCTCTACTTGGTCTTGATGTTTTTAGATGTACAAAACCATAAAATTTGTATATTCATTCAAATTCTTCTGTATTTTCCTTGTTGACTTCTGTCTTTGATTAAAAATTTTATATCTGGCTTAGAAAATATTTTCCTATTTCAATCTGATAGTCTGAACATGTCCTTATAGTTTTGTAAGTTTTTACAGTAAAAACCTTACTTTAAAGCATTTAAGTCATCTTTAAAGCATTTGGAATTATTTTTGTGTAAGTATAAAGTAAGGCACCACTTGGATTCTTTTCCACATAGCCTCTTTTCCCAAGAACGTTTGTTTTGTAATCCACTTCTTCCCCATTGGTCTTGATTTCTGATTCCTGTATACAATATCTGTTTAGTCCTACCTGTTCTGTACCCACTACCACCCCCAAAAATGTTCTTTGCTTTATATTTAAATATCTGATGGGTCAAATTTCTTCATTCTTAAAAAAAGAACTGGCTCTTACTACCTGAATCTTTTATTTTTTTGAGACAGAGTCTGGCTCTGTTGCCCAGGCTAGAGTGCTGTGGCGTCAGCCTAGCTCACAGCAACCTCAAACTCCTGGGCTCAAGCAATCCTTCTGCCTCAGCCTCCTGAGTAGCTGGGACTACACGCATGCACCACCATGCCCAGCTAATTTTTTCTGTATGTATATACTTTTAGTTGTCCAGATCATTTCTTTCTATTTTTAGTAGAGACGGGGTCTCGCTCTTGCTCAGGCTGATCTCGAACTCCTGACCTCCAGCGATCCACCACACACGGCCACTACCTGAATCTTTTTTTTTTGTGAATAACATTTAGAACTATCTTTCCAGTTTCCCTTAAAAACCATCCTGTTGGTACGTTAATTACAAATATTAATATATTAGCCTATGAATGAATTGAGAAGAATTTATATTTAACAGTATTAGGGTTTTTTAGGTAGATAAGTTGATTATACCCTGAAATACAGTGAGAATGGTGTTTCTCAAAGGTGAGGACCTGTGGTCCCCAAGAGATGTTGACAGACATTTAATAAATTAGATAATCCAGTGTGTGCTGGAAGTAGGGACGAAGGAAATGAAGAATCTGCCTTTAGATTTTTTTTCCTAAACCAAACTGCATTGACTTAACCTTTTAGATGTTTTAATTTCACTGGTTTTATTCAAAAAGTATTTATTGATGGCCTATCATGTGCCAGGCTTTTGTCACATTGGCCTTGAAAAGGTGAAGAAAGCATAGCCCTTGCTCTGAAAGCCTGAACTTGGTTGGGAATGAACAATGTACGTGGAACATGCTGAGTATCCATAATCCAAAATCTGAAACTTTTTGAACACCGATATGCCACTCAATGGCAATATTCATTTTGGAGCATTTTGGATTTTCAGGTTAGGGATGCTGAATTCGTAAGTATAATGCAAATATCCCAGAGTCCAGAAAAGTCTGAAATCCGAAACACTTCAGGTTCCATGCATTTCAGATAAGGGATACTCAGATTGTAAAAGGATAGCTGAGGGTAGGGAGTAAGGAGATGGGAGCTTGTGTTCCCAGGGAAGTTTCATAGGACAAGACAGGCTTGTGCCAAGTATTGAGGAAGAGTGGATGTTTGCTGAGTCTACAGGCTGGAAAAATTTTTCACGAAGAGAGGATGTGTACACTGAGAAATGAAATAATGTGATTTGTAGAGTAACTTCAGGCAATTCAGTGTCCTTGAGAGGTAAGATGAAAATTTGGAGGAGCTGAGATGGAAAAGGCCTTAGAGCAGGTCCCCCCAGGGCAGAGTCAGCTGTGGTAGCTAGCCATCCTTGAGCATAGGGCTGCTCTGTGGAAGCCAGGTTTTTGTTTGTTTGTTTTTTTCAGACTTTGTTGCAGATTGATACTTTGTAAAATGGCAATGCAGCTCAATAACTAGAAATATGAAAAAATACAACCCTCAAAATTTTTCTATTAAGACTTAAGACATAAAATTAGTTTGCCAAATGGCTATAGAAGTTTCTCAGTATTCATTCTCAGTTTATCTGTCTCTTGGGTACTCATCACGGCCAGTGCTTGAACACTTCTGTGCACCACACTTGAGGAGCACTGTGCTAGCCTCCCAGGTCAGTGGGAAAGATCTGGCTAGGGGCTGGGCATTTTACAACAGATCATTTTAAACACAAGTCAAGCTATGCCTGTGGGACACTGTCATGCAAATAGTTGGCGCTCAGAGACTAAGAACTGCTATCATAAGTGATGCTGCGTTATTAAAGAGAAGTTACTAAATATTTTACTCGTATCCTTAAAATTATATTGTTTGAATCATGTGTTTAAATCACTATTTAAAAAAAAACACTCAAAATAAATGTATAAAATGAAGTATCTTAAGGCAGTTTTTTCCTTCCCAGCTGAAAGCAATGGTTTTCAACCTTGGCTGCATATTAGAATCAAGCGAGACTCTTTAGAAGCTAAGCTACCCATGCTGGGTCCCACACACTCAGATTAGTTTGAGATGCAACCCCAGCATCAGGATTTTTCAAAGCTCCTTGCTGATTCTAACGCACAGCCAACTTTCTCCCATGTGGAATAGGCTAAAGACGCATAAAGAATGGTTGAGAATTTATGTAAAAGAATATAGTACAGTAATCAGACTCCAAAACTGTAAGTTGAATTTCAATCTGATAGCAAAAGATACTAAGTTTTTTTCAGGCCCAGTGTGGTGGCTTATGCCTGTCATCCCAGCATTTTGGGAGGCTGAGGCTACTTGAGACCTGATTTCTGAAAACAGAGTAAGAAATAAAAATAAAAAAAAAATTTTGAATTGCAATAATTTTGTGTATGCTAAATGCTGTAAGAGTTTTCTTCTAAACCTCCCCAAATAACATTAAGTATTTTAATTACAATTAATGGTATGCATATCTTTCAATATAGCTTATTTAATATCTAGAATATGTAATGTAGCTTCAATAAATATCCTTATAAATGAAAGGTCGTGAAATCTTGATTCTTCTGTTGCTTCACCTGGTGTCACCCAATTATTTATTATTACAGCAGTGATGGCAACAGTATTTGGGTGTCGTATGAATCTGCAAATAAGATTTGATTAGAACAGCTTGCCATGAATGTGCCTAGTATTTCAAAGGCAACTATTACTGGATTTTTAACATCTAATCTCTTGAAATTATTTATTCAAATATTATTTTAGACTATTTTATAGAATGTTTATATATTTTTAGAACATTTCTTCAAATTATTTTAGATTTTTTTTTCTATTTTGCTAATGTACTCTTCATGTGTTGAAAAGTGCACATTCAGTAATTCACTCATTCATTAAAGAGCTTTTGGGCACCAACTTGCCTGTGCTAGGCTTGGAGATGCAAAGTTTAAGCCCCAAGCCCTTCCAGTAAGGACTAACACAGCAGCATGCCACTGGCTTCTGATACACAGGTGGGACGGCTGTCACATGTGCAAAATGGAAACGATTTTGTCCCCTCCCCCTACAATTTCAAGTAGGGTTTCAATTTTGGATATGCCATTCTTGTTTAAACATCTCTCTCTCCCTTCACTTCTTCCCTCGTTTTTTTTTAAAAGAAAGTTAAAATATCAGGGTGGAAAAAAACACTCTAAAAGTAGTTTTACTATTTCGGGGCTACGCGACAGCCATTTAATCCTTCTGAGCCTCAGTTTCCTCTGCTGTAGAAAGGTGGTACCATCCCTGCCTTGTCCATCTGAGTTGCTGCAGGGACTGCGAAGGAAGTTACATGAAACATTAACATCCAAAAGTTAAACGCACAGCTGAGGGGTAAATGGGCATTATAAAACAATCTTTAAAAGAAACAAAGAAACCTCGTGGAGACACCCCCTCCGCCGGCAAAACACATGGAGTCTCTGAAACCCCGAAGCGAAGTCACACAGAGTTAAATTCCGCGGACGCTTGCTTCCGTGATGCAGTTTTCACTTCGCACTCAACTCCTTAAAAAGGAGCTTCCTGCGTTTTCCTTTTCCTCCGGCGGTCTCGCGGCGGCGGGCGGCTTCCTGTGGGAGCCGCGGCCGGCCTCGGCGGCCCCTGCGCGCGCCCGGCGGCGCCGCGTGAGCGTGCGCGCGCCCGCCTCGCCGCGGGCTGTGAGGGGCGCCGGCGAGCGCGCTTTGTCCCGGCAGGGCGCCGCGCGTTTTCCCGGCCGCCTCCTCCCTCGCGCCGAGGAAAGACTGGTGAGGGCTCCGGAGGCGCGTTCCCTGCGCGGCCGAGGACACAGCGCCCGCACCGGCTGCCGGCGAGCCCGCGTCGAGGGCGCTCGGCGTCTGCGCGCGCCGCCCCCGCGCCTGCACACTCTGTTCCGGGCGTCCGAGGCGGCCTGTGCCCGCGGGAAGTTGGAGGGAGGAGCCAGGCGCTGCTCCGCCGCGGTCGGGCCGCGGGCTCGGGTGTTCGGGGCGAAGGCGAAGCGCCGGCTTCTCTGCTCGCCCGATCAATGCTGTTTACGAGGATGGACCTGCTGAACTTCCAGTACCTGGACGCGGTGGGCGGCAGCGGCGGCGCGCTGTGCCGCGAAGGTACGCTCCCGCGCCCTGCCTCCGCGCGGCCACTCCCCCGGCGGCCCGGCGCCTCCCGAGCCTTCGCTCCTGTCGCGGGACCCGGGGTGCCTGGCAGGGCAGGTGTCTGCCGGTGCCGCTTCCGTGCGAGGCTGCCTTGGGTCTCGGACTGCGCGGGCCGGGGGCGGGGGCTGGCCCGGCAGGCGGCGAAATGAAAACTTCATGCGTGCAACGTACTAACGCCTTCCATTTTTAACTCTTTAAAATGTATGTCTGTTTATCGCTCTACATAACTGCCAGTAAAGGGGGAAAAGAGCAAACGTGTCTTTTTACATTTCCCTTTGTGTTGTCTTTAGGGGAAGAACTTCTGGGACCCAAGGACAAGTTGAGCGTGTCCGTGTGGTTGGGGGCGGGGAGGGGCTTTGGTATCTGCTCTCAGGGCGCCACCGTCTGCGGTGTTCCTGCCGCAGTCCGCAGCCCTCTGGGTTCTCACGTAAAGGGGAACAAAAAGTCACAGTGAGTGTTTGTTTTCGGGAGTGACTGTCCCGAACAACGAAGAGTTTTCTGTTGAGTGGGGGAAGTGGAAGAGCGCTCGCGTCACGGAACACAGACCAGCTCTTTGTCTGACTCCCACTTCCTGTGCGGCTCTCAGAGTTCTGACACGGAGGGATGTGGATGTCCCTCGCAGTCCGGTCCCTTGTGGAAGTGATTACACAACACAGCCAGAGCGCTGGACAAAAAGAAAGAAACAAACAAACTCGCTCTGAATTCTTATCGCTTATTACTGTCCCCTAACCATGAGGTGCTTCCTTGCTGTCTTGTAGTGTCTCAAGCTCTCTCTGGTGAGTAGTAAGAGAAAAAGTTATTTCTTAAACTGTTGGAACGTTATCTACGTGCGATTTGGAAACGTGGTAATGGCCTGGGTTTGGGTGGCTGAGAGGCATCTCGGGGGGAATTCAGAGTAGCAGGAAGTGTAGTTTTTGTTGTAACCACACAAATCAAGGAGACGTCTCCTTTCTGATTCTGCAGGCGCCGTTTCTGTTTTTCTCCTATAGTGAACTGAACATTGCTCTTGAAAAAGAAAACAGTTACAAAACTTGGGAGGGTGAGCTGATTCACTTGCATTTTTCATGTAAAAATTTCAGACCGATTCCTAATCCGTTGAAAATTTACCCTTTGCCCTTCAAGGAAAACAATATCATTCATTTTGTTTTTTATCTAACTCTATGGATAAGGATCTTGTACTTAAAGTTTTCTTGTAAAAAGAGTATTTTTCTTTTTACTCCTACTAGTTCCAGTTATGACAGTTTTGGTAAAATGCTTTCTTTGAAACACCTCTGTTAAGTATCATCTTGTTTCCAAACTGAGTTATTTAAAAGGCAGACTTCTTTTGAAAGGTATACGTGCAAGTGACTGGGCTTGTTTCCTATAAAATTAACATATTGCAGTATTTTAAAGTTTTTTTTGCGGGAACAAGAAATAAAAACTTTAAAAGTAATTTCTGTTGTATTGTCTCTGCCAACAAGTAAAATGATATTTTCAAAAACAAAACACAATATCAGCCTAAGAGAGGAATATAAGGATTGTTAGAAAATTGATACCAGATTAATTTTTCATGTCTCCAATTGGTGGTGGTGAGGAATAGCTTATGGAAGGCTTGTGCAGGTCAGTTTCTTGTTGTGTGCTATGTAATGTACATGTAGTTTTCTTCCCTTCTCCCTCCTTATTTGGGAAGAAGTAACTTTGATTTTGAAAGTTGAGTAGGTATATGGGATAATAAGCTAAAATCTGTTTGGTTTAAACATCTGCTCCTACTTTCCTTATTATGAAAGTTAACATTATTTTAACACCAAAATAAATACACAGGAAATGAAGAAAAGCACAGCAAAATATGAGTGGTGTTTATAGTGAGTTGTTTATGTCCTAGTGGTTTTCTCAGTGTAAACACTGCACACATCTGGTCTGAACTCCAAAGGGTGTTTTGAAAATGGGCATAAATCATACATGGGACTCTTTTTTTTTTTTTGGTAAGAAAAGTTGGAATAGTTATGGTTCTTTTAAATTCAACATTTTTAGATATACATTTTAAACATATCAGCTCCCCAGCATTCCAGGGTAGTTATTTAGAAAATGGAATGTACGGTTGGTAGACAACATTTGATTTCATTTAGGGCAAAGACAAGTTCCATACCTCTTAAGAATAAGGGACAGATTAATTTTCTGACTTTTTAAGATGTGGATGGTTAGTTAATCTTATCATCTAGGTTAGTTATACCATATTCCTTAGTGGAATTAGACACAGCTCTGCTCTGCAAAGTGAACCCTGTGTCTGCAACATCTTTCTTCAGCCTCTAGCCACTTATACACAAATAGATCTTTTTACCTAGTTATTTTGTTGCATACAAGGTCTTCCTGAAATCTCACTTTAAAACTGACTATAAATTGTTTAGATGTAGACTGCTGCTGTGTACCTGCTTCTTGGCACCTGCCTTTCCCCATAGTTGTCTGCAGGCATAATTGAAAAGAGAATGAAGGAAAAAAATTAACCACACAAATAGCAGGTTTGGGTGGGGGCCATGGGGCCTTTTAGAGCAGGAGAAGGAGAAGATAGGCAAAGGGCCGGAAGAATCTGAGTCTGGCTAACTCCTGGAAACCGCCTGATCACCTTCACTGCTGATGAGCAGATCGGCAGAGCTGTGCTTGTGTTAATGTGGCCGTTCAAACCCTCATGGTTCATTGCTACCGTGCTCAGCAGCTACCATGTCATTGTCCAGTTGTACCCACTTGAAGCCCAGTTTTGCCTCTGTTTCTATGAAGGGGTTGTAGGCCAACCCCAGCCCTCATTTTTTCCCCTCTGAATTCCTGAGAATACTCCACTAGAAGGACAGAAGCCTCATAAAGGCAGGGCATTCTGTCTTGTTGACTGCTGGATCCCTTAGTCCTTCCACAACACCTGACTGGGCTTTCAGGAGTGATTTAGAATGGAGGCGGACTCAAAAAAAAGAAAAAAAAAAACAATTACTGAAATCTCTCCAATTCTCCAATGGCAGTTGTAGTTGCTACTGTATAATTTAGCACTTAATTAACACTGCCTTGTGTTCTCTAATTATCTAATTATTGCAGAGCTATATAGGGCCTTAAACGTCATCTAATACCTTTGCTTTATTTTTGCCAAGGAAACTGAGGCCCAGAGAGGTAAATTGTATGTTATTTGGAAAGTTTATTCAGTTTACTTAGAAAGTTTGTGTCAGAATTGAATTGAGATTAGAACCCAATAGTTTTGACTGTTCTATGATTCTTATACCATACTGCCTCTCCAAAATTATTTTATGGTCTTATCTCCTCATCAGCTCCTTGATGTTAGGGATCAAGTTCTCCCCTGGGTACTCACAGAGCCTCCAACACAGGGATAACATCCTAGCTTACAGTGCAGTCAAGCCTTTCTTCCATTTATTGTCCAGAAGTCAGTTGTGGTCCAAGCTCCCAGGCTGCTGTGATGTTCAGGAAAGAAGTAGGTAAGATAACTCTAGGTGACCAGCCTCGTTGGAATGTGCTCTCTTTACTGCTCTGGTACTTACCAGTACTTTCTTTTTTTCTGATTGTGCAGAGGAGGCGCCCCATGTAGAGGCCAGATCACAAGGAGCGAGTGCCGCAGGGAGCAGGGGGCAAGTTAGACCACTGACGGGTCTCAAGATGGCTGACGGTTCTATTTACATAATTATTTGGTGCTGAAAACTTAGGTCCTGATAAATATGCTCATGGTTGGCTGTGGCTTTAAGCTGCCGTTAGTGATACTTTAATTATAGGTTAAGAGCCATTAGTGTATAATTTGGTAGAAGAATTCTCTCCTCTTATTTAATAGTGTGATTTATGTTGGGAGAAAGAAAAATTGCATATCGTGTTCCCCTCAAAGCTTAAGAGTATTCTGACTTCTCCAAGTTTTAAAACTGTTTATTGTTTTAGAACAATGTTATCATTTGTTTTGTCATGGGCTACAATTAATTGTCTGGAATTAAAAGGAAAATGTACACAGGAGAGTTGAGTTGAGAGAGACCCTGTGATCTTTTGTTTTCTGCCAGTCTCACCAGCAGCAGCTTAATGGCGTCCTGCTTTCATTGTTCTTTGTCTAATGAGCTCAGAGGCATCAGGAAACTTGGAGCGTTGGGTCCTACTAAGGTGAAAAGGCCACACAGCAGACCTGTTTTGTACCAGGCTCCAGTCCCCAACCTTGCATATCAAGTGACAAGCTTTCGACCCAGGGTGTATTCTGAGGTAGAACATCTGTAACTATTTTGCTGTGGATATTCATTTTACTTTAGGTTTTTACTTGTAGGGAAGAGTATCCAGTGAGAGGGGAAAAGGGAGAAAAACAGAGACGGAGAAAATGGGAGGAGATTGGTTCACAAGACATGCCCAGGTGAGCCCAAGAGCTCTTCTGTGAGAGATCTAGCCAGTCTGTATTTCTTCTAATTACAGTTTGTGGAGCGAAGGTGTGATTATACCCTCCTTACTTCCAGCTCCCCACCCTTGTTTCTCAACCCGCTTCTGAAAGAATGATTTTACTCGGCTGTTTATCTCTTGGAGCCTGCACTTGGCTCTTGTTGGAAGGCAGATTTGTCTTTCTTCCTCCTTCCCTCCCTATTGTCTGTGTCGCCTTATGTTCCTCAGGTGCTTGGGTTTGTTGCTGTGAGGAAGATTAAAACATGCCACAAAGATACAAAGAAATCCTCCTTGGCACAGGAGGAGATTCCAAACCTCTCAATAGTTTAGTTCTGCTTGACTGTGAGGATGTTGCAGAAAACTAGATTTTGTCATGAAGAAAATTAGATCCAGATTTAGCACTTCTGCATGTACACAAATATATGAAAACAGTCTTACCAGGGAATGTTTATGGCAATCTCTGTGTCATCTCTAAGTACCTAACATTTATTCAGTGACGATTTATATTTACTGGTATTTATGTATTGCATATTTAGTTCATGGCAACCATTTTTTTAGCCTTACTCAGCAACATAAGTTTGTAGCTCTTTTATTTTTTAATGAACTCATGTTTCAGTCCCTCCCCCCCCCAAAAAAAACCCAAACAAACCTAACCATGGCTCTTATTTTTAAAAGCAGGGCCTGAAAATGATTTTATTTAATACTTTTTTCATTTGTTCTCTCTCCTTTCTCTCTTTTTTTTTTGACTTTCCTGAATGTTACTGTTATGCTAAGTTCTAAGGAATTGTCAGTTTGCTTTGCTATCTTGCCTTCTCTATTTCATTTTTTTCCTTTTTGTTGTTTTTTTAGAATTCTGTAGATTGTTTTAATCTCAGGTTATTGTATATAGGATATGTTTTAATCCTATCAACGTGAGTCACGACCAGTTGAAAGAATGTTTATTTACCCTAAATAAAATAGAAAATCTATTCTTAAAGTCCTCTTAATTCGTTGCTATTTATAGGATCTTTCCAAACTCTTTTAACATTTCACTCTTTTGTTTGCAAAAAGTCTGTAAATGTAACAAACTGAAATATATTTAGTAAGTGATCAGAGAAAACTCAGTACTGTCCTTTTGTTTCCCAGTATCCATTCTCTTCAACATTTGTGGAATGCCTGTCTTCTGCTAAGGAATCTATTAGGGGTGTCTCTCCTCTCTCTCAATACTTTTTGTTATGAAATATACCATACATTCAGAAAAGTACATAAAACATGTAGTCTGTAGTTAAAAAAGTGAGCAACCTTGTAAATATGGCCAGGTTGTAAATAGTAACTCGCCTCTTCCACGTTTTCTCTCTTGATCAAATCCCTCTTGACCCAAAGAGATCATCACAATTGTAATTTGCTTGTCTGTATACCTTTACTACCTATGTGTGTAATTCTAAAAAATTGGCTTAGTTTTGTTGGTTTTTTTGAAAAGCCCTATATAATAGGAATTATCCCATACGTCTTCTTCCGTGTCTTTTTTTTAGGACACAAGAGTAGTGAAAATGTCCTATGAGGTTGCCTTTTCCACATGAAGCTAAAGTGTGGAGGCTCTTGGCCATGGAGTCTGGAGTCTTGGCCGTGTCCCACCCTCCCTTCTCATCCACCTGTGGCTCCATTGTTTACTAAACAGAGTTGATGGCACTTAGGGCCCAACCTTTTTGTCAGTTAGTGTTATGTTCACATTCTTCACCACCTGTTGAAGCCCTGTCACCCTTCATACTATGATGGAAAATTGTGAGTTAGGAAACTTCTGCACTATTTTGTAGAGTGTAAAGTTGGGGACAGTTCTGGAGATACATAGCTTAATTAGGGTCTGAGCAGCGACTTTAGCTCTGCATTAATAAGCAATTTGCTTAAAGGCTAGTACTTGTTATAAGTCAGCTTTGTCTCAGTGCCAGGTTTCTTTGGATCTTAATCCGGGACTTTGGGTGCACAGAAAAAGCGTAAATTGCTCCAGTATTCAAACAATGCTCTGCACTGTGTAGAGATGGTTGTTAGGGAGCAACAGATATCTAAAACAATGGTTTGTATTATGTACCATCTAAAATTATGAATGAAAAAGAATTATCCATATGCATTGCCCTTGATTTTTGTTTTATAACTGTTTTACATGAAAATAGTTGCCTGTTAATTCTTCTTAGATAATGATTCGATTTTAATAGAGTGAATTCCAGAACGTAATGGTTTGATGCAGATGTGCTCTGCCAAGCAATCTAGCGAAGTTGTTTACACTGCCCGTAGTCCAGCTGGGCAGAGTCTATACTTCTTCCTTGATAATGGTTAAGGGAGCGATGAGTGCAAATTTCTGGACGTTTTCCCCCCTTTGAAAATAAACACATCTTTCATTATGTGGCAGCACTTACTAACGTGACAAGGGATTAATTAAAATTTTTATTTTTCCTTTACCCATTTACCCATTTTATTTCCTTTACCCATTTTATTTCATTCTTACTATGCGTGCCCTTTCAAACTATTGTTTTCCTCATGAGCCACTGATAAACTACTGGCTGACCCCACAAAGAACCCTTGTTTTATTTTCCTGCTGAAAAGTTATGACCTTGTTGCTAGTACTTAAAATCACCCATGAGAGTGATTTGGGGTGATTTTAAGGGGTATGTAACAGCAGTTGTACCAGGCTTGAAGTTCTTTTGCGTAGAGGGTAAAAGGAATGGAAAATAGTAGTCATTCTCAGTATAAAACCCATGTAAAGTTTTCTAGCATAGCTCCGCTGAATTCAAAATTGGGGGCGATTGCCATCACTTTCTGGAGACCAGGATAGGAACCTTTTCTCCATTAGAGGCTTCATACCAATGAAAGATGACTGACATTGGTAGGGGAAGAGGTGACATAAATTTCCAGAACTAACAGTGGACACAAGTATCACTCTTGGCGTTAGATACAAAAATATATGTGTGTGTACTGTACTTGGTTCTGTATCTTTTCGTATAAAGAGAGAGAATGTAAGAGGGCCTTCTTTTTTTTTTTTTTTTAGAGACGGGGTCTCGCTCTTGGTCAGGCTGGTTTCGAACTCCTGACCTTGAGCTATCCACCCGCCTCGGCCTCCCAGAGTGCTAGGATTACAGGCGTGAGCCACCGCGCCCGGCCAAGAGGGCCTTCTTATAGAGCTAGAGGAATCCTTACGCATCCTCTAGGGAGAAAATAGAGGAACCACCACATTGTCTTGCTCTTCTGCCCACACACTCTTCTGAATCTACCTCCATCCTATTTCCCTTCTCTCAGGATAGGGGGAGGTCAGTGAAAGTCTAATTCCTCTTTTGGTGCTCACAGTCCCAGCCCTTCTGGCCTCACGGACTTATCAGCAGTTTGTTTCTTTTCTGATTTCCCCTTCTTCCTCTCCTGGTTCTTTCTCTTCACCATGTGCTTAATACACAAGTCTCTCCCAACCTGGAAACTAAACAAACCCTTCCCTAAACCTGTGTTCCTTTCCAGCTATTAAATTGTCTTTTCCTTGCCGTGCAACTTACTGGAAGAAGGCAGCCAGTCATCACCACTTTCCTGCCCATTCCCCTCTCAGTCTGCTGTCATCTGATTTCTGCTTCCAGTTTCTCCACTGAGATTGTTCTGGACAAGGTCACTAAATGATATCTTGGTGGTGAGTTCATTAGACATGGCTTAGTCCTTACCTTAGTTGATCTCTTCTTGCCATCTGGTTCTGACTCTTTCCAAATTCCTAAAATTCTTAACCTCCTTTGGCTCACATACTTCCTGAGTACCCACTCCACTGAGAGCAAGGTGCTGGTAAGCAGCATCACTCCCTAGGGGCTTCATGGAGCTCCTGGTGGTGGGGGAGCAAAGACGTGAGGCAGGCTGATAAGCATGAAGAACAAACTGTTGTTGAAGTTTGAGAACAGGTGGGAAGGGACTAAGAGATGACGTAGAAATAGGACAGGATGTGAATCTATTGCACTGGCTTAGAGAGATGGTAATTATGGTGGTGGTCACAGAGGAAAGAAGTAGTAGATGTATGAGATACTTAGAAAAGTGACGGGGCTTGGTGATGGATTGAGCAGGGGAGAAGGACATAGGGAGGGAGAAGACACAGCAGACATTGGGGATGCTTCCCAGCCCCCCAGCTTGCACAAGCAGATGGTGGGTGCTGCCTTCTGCAGAGACAGGAAACACGGGAAGAGGACTGGGTTCTGGGGCGAGAACATGGGTTTGCCTTCAGATGTTGAGTTTAAGGCCCTTTGAGATTTCAAAGAAGAGATAAGTATTAGAAAGTTGGGTGTCAGAGGAGCTCAGAGGAGAGGCCGCTGCTGGAGATATTACAATAATTTGGAATAGAGAATAAATAAACGAAGGTTTAACCGAGAATGGCCACCTAGGAGCAAAGGCCAGAATAAGTTGCAGAGGTCCTGGAAACTCATCATCTTTTAGTTAGGTCTCCATTAATTTTCCTCTTTATTGCTAAAATAATGCCATAGCTGACCCCTGCTCCTGTTCTCATCCCCTTGTGGGCCTTCATCCATAGTATTGCCAGAGAGTCCTTCCTATTTACTGCCAGCCTTCCCTCACCCACTCCCTGTAGTCCAGGTGTGTCAAACTGCTTCCTGCGTGAGCCATTGCCACTCTCTGAAATCACCCTGCCCCTTTCCCTTGGCTCCTATTCATCCTTCAAAGGCAGGGGCTTCTTCCAGAAAGTGACCCCCTCACCCTACCTTCCTGGGGGGCTGGGTGTTTGTATTTTCATGTTATCATACTTCTGCCATAGAATTTGTCTCGCTGTGTTATAAACTCACCTTTCTGCCTGACTCCAGTTTCTGGGAGGGCTAGGATTTTTGTCTGACATCTCCCCATTCTTAGCACCAAGCACGTGGTGTCTGCTTATGAAAGAATCTACTCCAGTGTCTTTTCATTAAAAATAAAGAAACATTGAAATTGTGTCATTCACCCAAGGATACTCGGTTAGTTGGTGATATAAGTGAGTTTCTTACCTTTTAGTTGTTGTTCTTAGAGGAAAGAAAGATAGCTGGGAAACAGGGATATCAACAAGAGAAGAAGAAAGGAAGAAAAGACCCTTTCCCAGTTTCTGTAGAACAACATTTGAAGTGGGCTGGTTGGTTGGGAATAACTGCCTTTGCTCATCTTGCTTTCTACTTGACTTTGGATAGTCTTATTAAGTCTTATTAAGTTCATGGGAAAATACTTAATACCCATTATGTGCCAGGCACAGATTCATGTGCTGGGGATAGAGCTGCTCACAAAATGGATGGCGAGATCCCTGACCTTATGGAGTGTTCTAGCAGGGAAAGGCAAATCATGGACAGGTAAAGAAGATGACTGTGAAAAGTTATCACCGTTTGATGTCTGTCAGCTGGTTTGCTGTTTAGAATAGCTCCGTCCAAACTTGAAAAGTAGATGCTTTTATTTTTAAACTTTAGAATATAAGTTTGAGCAGATGAATTATTTCCCCCATGGCCTTGTGACAGATTTAAAAGTGTATTAGAGAAACTTTTAGAAAATTCCTTTGGAATCCTAGAAATATGGGATCTTTTACTTGGTTTGTTACCTGTGGCTTGAGAGTCAAAGTCAGACTGTGTCACTCCACTATATCTGTCTACTCTAGTGGGAACTAGCATTCATTGAAATATTGTTAACTTTTACAAAATTTTTTATATTTTGTTTTTTCTTTTTGAAGTATTACTGACTTAAAAAAGAAGATTAAATGGTTCATTTGAGTTCTAATAGGAATAAAATATATTTAGAATTACAAAATCCAGTGAATTTAAAAAGGCTTAAGAAATGGCTAGATTAGTTGTATGTTCTTAAATTACTCTGGTCAGATCTTGACAAATATTGTCCTGAATAGAGATACTACAACACCCCAGGGGGATTTTCTGATTATGAGCTCTTACTTTGTGCTAATATAGAGTATTTGACGAGGGCTAGATAAAATGCAAACCTTGGGCTTCATTTGGATAATGGACTAGGGTTTTCCATCTGTTCACTTTTCTTCTTTCTTTTATTTTTATTGAGTCATAATTATTTATGGTGAAATCATAAGATATGGCTTCATGAATTTTTTCCCTTATTTTTTTCAAAAATAAATCAGATCGACTTAGAATTTTAAGAGTTTATCACACATACAAAAGAAGAGAGTTCGCTGAGAGACCTCAAACCAAAAAGTGGCACAAGGTCCCACTTTTATAGCAGTTATGGCACAATTCATAGAGCATAAAGGAGGAATGACTTTTACCTGTTTTATGCATGGCTGTCATGTATTCTTTTTTAAGGCAAACAGCTGTTCAAGCTGATTTGTCCTTATCTGATTCATCCATGTTGTTGTAGTTTGTTCCTTTCTATTGTTGTGTTCCTTTCTATAGTCCATTGTGTGAGTATATCACAATTTGATTATCTATTCTAAAGTTGATGGATATTTAAGTTGTTTCCAGTTTTTGACTATTATGAATAAAGTTGCTTTGAACATTTTCTTATTGTAATAAAGCATACACAACATAAAATGTATTATTTTAACCATTTTTGTGTGTACAGTTCAGTGGTGTTAAGTACATTCACTTTGTTGTACAATCTCTGCACATTTTTATACATGCTTTTTGTGGACATACGCACTCGTTTCTTTTGACTAAATATTTATGAGTTAAATTGCTGGATTACTGGGAGTGTTTAGTTTTTTTAAGAAATTGCCCAATTGTTTTCCAGAGTGGTTGTACCGTCTCACTCTCCCAGCAGCTGTGTCTAAGGATTCTAGGAACTCTACATCTTGACCAATACTTGGCGTTGCCAGTGTTTTAAATTTTAGCCCTGCCGGGGATGTATGGACAGTGTTAAGGTATTGCTCATTGTCAACGTATAATTCATTACTTATTAGAGTACCTATTATGATGCTGATGATTGGTACTGTGCAAAAAAAGACATACTCTTTACTTTTGGCAAGTTATTGTCTAAATTAGAGGTTAGAATATGTATATTTCTTGCCCAATTTCAGGGCAGAGGTAGTGATTTCGGTATTGTCAAAGGAGAGGTTGTTTTTCCAAATGGGTCAATCTAAGCCTTGGAAACCAGCAGGCAGCCAGATTGAGGGATGTGAAAAAGCACCAACGTGGCACAGAGGACTCTTTTTTGGGAACACTTTCCTTTAGTATGGTGGTGCTTTGCTTTATTTCTTATTTAGTAGTGATTCATCCAACCACTGGCCTGTTAAAATAAAGCTAAAGGATTAAGCTCTCTTAGCTCCCGTTTGATTTATTTTCTGGTTTGCCTACCATTCCCTCCTTAGGTTATTTTAATTTTCCTGCATTTGGAATGCCTTTCCTGCTCCTTTCCAGCTACATGAATTCTGTGTATAGTTCAGGTGTGGCCCAATCTCCCTTTATAAAACTTTACCTGTAACATTTTATAGGCAGCAATTAGACTTTAACCCTTTTTTCTTTTACATATATATTTTGAGAAGAATATCTCTTCTTATTGGCTGCTTTTATTTCTTTTTGAATACCAGAGAAGTGCAGATCATTGTAGAATATTTAGAAAACAGACATACATAAAGAATAGGAAAAGATTGGCCACACCCCTGAAACAACCATTATTGCACGAATTATTCTCTTTTCTTCTTAGTATATATAATTTAACACAAATCATAGCGTGTTTAAGTTTTTATATTCTGAATTTTCTTTTATTCAATATTGGGAGAATTTGCTTTGGTTTTAAAATTCTACAAAAATAATCATTAATGTCTGTATACTATTCCTATAGTTATGACATCATTTAGCCAAATCTCTATAGTTGATCATTAAGTATATATCCTGTATTTTGAAGGTCTTGATAGATTATGGAAGGGCCTGTTTTATTGCACTCTAACCAGCATGCTTTTCCTCAAATCTATGGCAATTGTTTGGTTCAGAGTGACCTCTCATTGTTTACATTTGAACTTATTAGCAGTGAGGTTGCTTGATTTTGTTTTTTTTTTTTAAATGGAATCCTTGTTGCAAGGGTTGATTTTTTTTTTTTTTTAATGCTTACTAGCTTTTCACATTTGGGAAAACATTTTTAAAATTTTTAATCAATTGATTTTTCAATGTAATTTTGACACATTATAATTGTTACAATTTGATGTTTCAGTACACATCTATGTTGTAGAATGATTCAGTCAGTGTAATCAGTATATCCTTCACCTCATCCATTTATCATTTCTTTGTGGTAAGAACCATCAAAAGCCTCTCTTCTAGCTATTTTATAATATACATTATTTTACCATTAACTACAGTCAACCTGTTTTGTGTAACACAATACCAGAATTTATTCCTCCTAATTGTAACTTTTGTACTTCAACGCTTTAAACCTTTTAGAACTTCAATGCCTAACAGATGCTTTGTCCTCTTTCAATGGGTGAGGTAGTTATAGCATCCTCTTTTGAATTGCTATTCATTTGGCAGTTGTATCACCTTGTATTTTATTACTTTTAATGTAAATGAAGTGTGAGTGATTAAAGGCAAATAAATGTAACAATTTACACATCTAAATAAGTGTTCAGACTTGTCTTTAAAGAGTTGCCTGCCAGGAGTGGTGGCACGTGCCTGTAGTCCCAGCTGGTTGGGAGGCTGAGGTGGATCCCTTGAGCCCAGGAGTTCAAGGCTGCAGCGTGCAATGATTGCACCTGTGGATAGCCACTGCATTCCAGCCTGCGCAACGTAGCAAGACCCTGTCTCTAAAAGTTAAAAAAGAAAAAAAAAAGGTTGCCTTGGAAAATTATACATTTAACCTAACACTGTGATGATCTCATTCTCAGAACATTGTTGGTTTTTTAAACGTCGGCCAATAATTTAAATAAAACATATATATATATATCAAACACTTATAAAGTACTTTGCTGAATACAGTTCAGTATGTATACTTACAAAATGAAGAACTAGTTTTTCTATGTCATTCTGAAGCCAGTTCCACAAGTGGCGTTTGAAAATATTTTTTAATTAGTGGCAGTGTTCTTTGGAATAAGTAGGTTCAAGGTATTCTAGAATGACTACTTTGAAAATGATGACACTCATTTGCATGTTTACCGAAAAATTAAAATATCTAATTTCACAGCCCCCCCCATACAGAATCACCCCCTCTAAAGTATAGATTACATGAGGGCAAGGCGTCTGCCACCTCTTGTGTACCCCTCTGCCAGTGGCACTTTGCATTGTGCTGTGCACCTGGCAGGCACTAAGTAATGTATAATATTTGAGATCTGGAGCCCTTGTTTTAGAAGGATGAGGCAATTTTGTCGTCATACTCGGAAGACTGACCGTCTCTGGCTTTGCCTGTATTCTGTTCAGCTGTGCATATTCATTTATGTCTCAGAGAACAGTTGGCTGTTTGTGAAGTTCCGGCAACCTGTTTTTCACTTCCCTTTTTGAGTGATATGAATGCTACCTGTTTTGTCTCTAAGTGATTTTCTGTAGAATGAATGCCCCATTCCCACTGAAGAGACAGGATAACCATAGCTCATCCCTACCACAGTGGTGTTGAGAGCTCAGTTCGGGAAATAATCATGGTGCCTTCAAATATTTATTACTGACTTTAGGGGTTTTGAAATCTTCAGCTGTGCTGGATCCTATGTGTCATGTGAAAAAAACCAAAACAACTTCTAGTTCCTGCTCTTCCCAAGGCTTATATTTTAAGTAATAAGAGGAGAATGAGAGACACTTGGAGAAATGAGTGGCACTCGGATACATGTCCACCCACACAGCTATTCATTTTGTTTTGACTTTGTATCCTGTGTTTGCGTGCATGTATTTTTTTTTCACAGTTTATATCTTTGGATTCAGAAGAATTTCCCTTCCATATGTGGTTCACCTTCCATATTTGGTTCCATTGCGGCTGTGACAATTGCTTGACTAATTCTCAAAATGCCCAGGGCTCGTGGAGAGTCTGGGAAAGACAGAGCCATCATTTCCACTCTCTCCAATGTTGGCTGTGTTTCTGATGTAGCTTTTAAAAGATGATAGCTTTTTAAAAAATTAGTATTTTAACAGCTTTGCTGAGAAATAATTCATATAACATACTATTCATTCAAAGTATACAATTCAGTAGTTTTTAGTATATTCACCGTGTTGTACAACCATCACCACAATCTAAGCTTAGAACATTTTCATCATCCCACAGAAGAAACTGTGAACCCATTAGCATTCACTCTCCACTATCCTCTCCTCCCAAGTACCTAGTAACTACTGATCTACTTTCTGTCTTTATATATTCACTTATCCTGGACAGTTGGTATAGATGAAATCATACAATAGATGGTCTTTTGTTAATTCATTCCTTTTTATTGCTGAATAATAGTCCCTTGTATGGCTGTACCACATTTTATGCAAAAAATAATGTGTTTTAATAAGCAGTTCTAGCTCCTGGATAAAGATAAATCCCATGTGCAGTTGAGCAGTAATACAGACTACAATGCCTTCTTCACTCCAGCTGTGAAAGCAAGAGCTGCAAGCCATTTTGTTTGCAGACTTGCACTTGAACCCCCAGCGAAATGTCACAATCCCAACTCTATGGTATAATCCCTCTGTAACAGTAGCATGGTTTATTCTTAGTATCTGAGTGGCATTTTCTGTTTTGTGATCTCTGTCTAATTTCAGATGGAGATATATCTATATTAATAAATTTGGCATTTTTAAACCTGTACTTTGAAAGACTTCAGAACTGAATATTATTCAACCTAAACCATAATGGATTATAAACTAAGTGTTCTACAGTTTTGTTCTCAGTTGTCATAGAACCAGGTAAGATGGACTGCCAAATGCCAGCAATACTACTTAGAAGGACTACTCACAGGATTTAAAAGAAATGGACTCCCATAGATGAATTATCTGACACAAATGCTGACATCTAGTTACCATTTGTGATCCATTCTGTCATGAAGTAGCACTTAAAAAGGAAAAAGCCTCTGTCACTATTGAATTTTTGGAGATAGAAACCTTTAGAAGTTTGCGTATGATTCTGGACGTGTTAATTATTTTATTTCTTGTTTTGTAAATATTTTATAAATATTCATGAAATGAAATGAGCTGTTTTAAGAGGCAGAATCACTAAAGAGCATTCTGATCTCTCTCTCCTCTGTTATGCTGGGCTGTTCTTATTCTGTCCTTCAGTTACCTGCTGTAGCATCTAGAGAGTGACCATGGTGGCTTTGTGGTGGTTTAATCATGAGCTAGCTGGGAGACCATTTTCCTTCTGAGCAAGTTGAGACTAGTTTCTGCAGTTAAAGTGTTAGTTTCTCTTTGTTCCCTTCCCTGCTTCTCCCATTTTTCTAGACTTTGAGAAATGTACAGACTTGTTAGTTATAGACTTTATCTTGTGGGTCTAATTCAAAGCTTTTGAGGAATGAGTTTTGTTGTGCAGAAGGCATACAAGAAATATATGACAGTATATGTCTTACAAGAAATATAAGGCAGCAGATAGTAGAGCCATTTTCCATATGGGGAAACTGAGGCACCAGTAGGGGTGAGGAAGTCACTTAACTAAAGTTTTGAGTGCTAAAGAGGTGAACATTAAAAAAAAATAGAGAAACACACCATTGTTTGAAAATAGAGGTGATCTCTCTTAAAGGAGGAGGTCTTTAGCTATTTCACATTTTATTGTTGGCTGGAGGTAACCAGGACTGCATAATCTTGCTCTCTGAAACTCAGTTCATCAGGTATTTCCTGAGTGGATATGACCCATATAGTCAAGCCATCTGTTCTCCCTTCATTCATATCACTGCCAAATCGTTCCTTAGAATGTTTGATGCAATATTGGCCAATCATAGTAGTACTCGGCTGTCAGAGTGGAAAAGGCTAGTGAGAATATACACACTGTATGCATAGAACCTCCTGGGGGCATGCTAGCAGTGGCCTGATCATAGCTCGCTGTAACCTCCAATTCTTGGGCTCAAGCAATCCTCTTGCCTCAGCCTCCTGAGTAGCTATAGGCACACAACACCATGCCAGGCTAATTGTTTTCTTTTTTTGTAGAGACAGGGTCTTGCTATGTTGTCCAGGCAGGTCTTGAACTCCTGGCCTTGAGCAATCCTCCCGCCTTGGCCTCCCAAAGTGCTGGGATTACAGGTGTGAGCCACTGCGCCTAGCCAGAATATACATTCTAAATAAGTCTCAGGTGATTCTAATATAGACGGTCCAGGAACCACACTTTGAAAACACGTGAAGCAGTGAATAGGAGCAGCTGAATGAAAAACAGTAAGGGAAATTTCCACGGATTGATGAAAATAAATTGAAGACTACTTTGGCTTTACATAGGCGCTCAGTAGATCATTTAAATCATGATCAGATTTAACCAAAAGTTAATTTATTCCCAAATTTCCAGAAATACATTTGTCACATGAAGACCGTTGAAACTGGATAGTCATAGAAATATTCATCAGTAGCAACTTAAAGAAAATCTGAGATAAAGAATATACAGTTGACCCTTGAACCACATGGGTTTGAACCATGTGGGTCCACTTATATGCAGATGTTTTCAACTAAGTGGATGGAAAATACACTATTCGCAGGGTGCAAACTGGCATATACAGAGGACTGACTTTCCTACACTTGGGTTCTGCAGGCGACTGCAGGACTTGAGCATGTGCAGAGTTTGGTATATGCGGGGGCGGGAGGGTCCTGTGACAAATCCCCCACTATATACTGAGGGATGACTGTAATTTCTCTTCAGTACACGATACCTACTACCGTGTTTCCCAGAAACTAAGACAATGTCTTATATTTAGTTTTTCTCAAGAAGACACCCTAGGGCTTATTTTCAGGGGATGTGTTATTTTTTT
>VBSM01003205.1:603381-661679 GCA_008086735.1 Cheirogaleus medius | reverse complement strand
AAAAAAAAAAAAAAAAAGAAAAAAGTCAATGTTGTGAAAAAGGAAGAAAATCCTTTAGATAAAAGGAGATTAAAGAGACCTGGCTACCACATTGAGCAGTGTGTGGTCCTTGACTGGATCCTCCCCCCAGCCTCCCTGCCACCAAAAGAAGAAAAGTTCAGTTGGAGAAATTTAAATATGGAGTGGATATCAGATAAGGGCAATGTATAAACATTAACTTATTTGGGTGTGATCACAGTATTGTGACTCTGAAGGAGAATGTATCCGTTCTGAAGTATTTAGGGGTGAAATATCAAAGTCTTCAAGTTACTTTTAAAAAGTTATAGCAATTATAGCAAGAGGAAGTATATGCGTGTAGCTCAACAAACTGACCAAAATGTTTGTAATAGGTGAATCAAGCTAAACAGAATGGGCGGGGCACAGGAGCACATGCCTGTTTTCCCAGCACTTTGGGAAGCTGAGGCAGGAGGATCTCTTGAGGCCAGGAGTTCGAGGCAAGCCTAAATAATATAGCAAGACCCCTATCGCTACAAAAAGTTTAAAAAATTAGCCAGGTGTGGCTGTGTGTGCCTATAGTCCCAGCTGCTTGGGAGGCTGAGGTAGGAGGGTCGCTTGAGCCTGGGAGTTGGATGTTGCAGTGAGCTATGATCACACTACTGCACTTCAGTTTGGGTGACACAGCAAGACCCTGTCTCAAAAAAAAAAAAAAAAAAAAAAAAAAAAAAGAAAAGAAAAAGGTACAGAGAGTGTGATGTTCATGGTTCATTCAACTTTTTGGTAGCTTTAAAATTTTCTGCAATAAAAAGTTAGAAAGATTGAAATTATTTACTTGGACATTTAGCCCTTTCAGGGATAAGGTTTGCAAAAGCTGACTTTAAATTGCTTGTCTCACTGGGCTTCATGGTTACCAGGCCCTTGAATAGTGTGTGTGCCTGAGTTCCTAATGCTGCTTTCACTCAGTCAAGACTGGCATCTTTGACTTCGTGTCCTGATATAGTCCTTGGAAAATTTACTCTATGGCTTTAGAAACTAGCATATTTAGCAACATTAAGTAATACAGTGAGTTAATGAGTCTCTGTGGGACATCAGAATGGCTTTCTGAGACATTTGACTTGGGTCATTTGTCACGTCCCAGCCACCTGCCCACTCCAGCTCTGTCTGGGGCTTGACCCATAGTGAGATTTCATGTTCAGAACAGGGAGGCCCATGCACACGTCTTCAGTAGTCTGTGTGAGGAGTTTGAATTGATTCCTGGAGGCATCATCGTGTTCCTCAGGGTGTGGACTAGAACTGCAGAGAACCAGATCGCCTGTTTGATGGTATTACTGAAAAATCTGTAGCTTCTGGGTTAGAGCTGGACAGCTCAGCCCAGGTAGATGGTACCCACAGAGGTGCTTTGGGGGCTGGGGCTGACAGCTGCCTGCGAGTTGGGTTTCGAGTTGGGTTTCGCAGGTGGCGATGAGTGTGGATTGGCAGAGAGGAGTTCTGAACAGATCCTAGGGAGGTAGAAGGTGACTGGACACAGGCAAATGAGAATGTGAGGAGGAGGAGGGCCGGTTTACTGAGCACCAGCAATGTGCCGGGCACTGTGCCGAGTCTCTTGTTTAATCCTCAGCATAGCTGTGGGGCTGGGGAGGTTCACGCTGCCATTGGTCACATGTGGAAACAGTCACAGAAAGGCAGCTGCCCCGAGCTCACCCAGCAGGCCCCTGGCAGATTGGGACTGTGTCCCCCGGCCTGTCCATTAGATGGTGGAAACTGTATCCGTACTGACATTACTAGAGGAGAGGGTCTCTCATGACAGTGAGAGTGACAGTGGTCTCCTTCATCCCATCATTGCATCCTCAAAATGGGAGTTGAACCAATTAATGGAGTTCAGCAGACGGTAAATAATGAATGGCTTGTTCCGGGCTGGGACCTTTCTGTAAGTTTTCACTGATTGACACAAAAGTCCCTTACGGTAGATGAAGAAATATAGAGGCTCAAGAAACACGAAGAGACTGCTGAGATCACATATTTTTCTGACTCTGAAGCTGACTTTCTACCGTGTTCTCTGTCACGGCGCCAGAGTGGTCGGGGATGTAGAAATGGCTGAGGTGCTCGGCGTCTCCCCGGGCAGTGCGTGGTGACCACATGCAAGGCATTACACAGAAGAGCAGGACTTGGGTAAACTCTTCTGTGGGGTGGGTACTGGCAGGTGCCATTCTGGAGGCTCAGAGGGTTATGGGAGATCAGATGAAGGAAAGTGCAATTTTCCATTCTATCCCTCTACTTCCAAGTTTTATTCCCTCTTTTTCCCTCTTTCTCTTTCCTTCTCCGCCCCCTCCAGTGGTCAGTGACTGATTCTAGGACTCAGCCTTCTCAGGACCTGTGACCCTGTCATACCTTCCAGAATTCCCTTCAATGAAAGAATGTTTTGAAAAGGCAGATACTAGTATACAACCGTAGGTGCTTAGCCTGTCGCATGGCACAGGGCATGAAGACACAATTTCTGTGTGTGCTTTTACTCAAAACACTTACATTTTGAAGAGGTAATACCATTTCCTCCCAGTTTAATTCCTCTATTTTGTGGCAACTGGAGTCCCTCTGGAGACTTGGCTCAACTGTTGAAGAGGTTTGAGCAAGCCTCTTTTTTTGCTCACCCTCGTCCAGCGATTCCTTCTAAACATTTATAAGCTCTAACGGGGAGGAAATTGAGCCCCTAGCAAAGCAATTCCAATACCATCTGCTAACAATTTACTTTCATAACTCTCCTCCTTCTCATTAACAGCAAAATGTTACAAGAGTAGATTTGCAAGTTAATATAGTGAAGAATTTCTGCCAGGCTTAAAGAGCCTTTTTCATTAAGGAGGGCTGTGTGCACTTGGTATCAACAGTTCTCGAGCTGGCAGTTTTCTCCTTGGGATTCACGGGTCACGTGTCAGGGCCACATCAGGACTTCTGGCCCATTGGACCGCTGTTCTGATAGGCAGGCAGACACCAGGTCTCACACCTTCACCAGCGCAATGAAAACGGGGCTCAAACGCTAGTGAGACTCCACTTCCCTAATTGCCTCTGAACCCGCAGTGCTGCCCTCAGAGCCACAGTCGGGAATTGGAGAAGCAAGAATAGAAGTCGGTGTGATCATTAAATCTGGATCAGGAAATCAAGGAAGTGGACAGGTGTTGGGTCTTTTGTTTTGTGTTTGATCTCTCTGAGTCTCAGTTAAGACTTATAAAGCTAAACCCAACCTCAAACCTAGATCTGTGGATCTTCTGCCTATTCATGTTGCTGTTTTGCACCTGAGTTTTCTTCAAGCTGAAATGAAATGTTGTAAGACATGAATTTGAACCCTCTTCCTTTGTGTTAATTCCACCCCGATTATAGTATTCCATAATCTATTAAGATACAGTTAGGTGTAAAGTAAATTCGATAGGGTAAATCAGATGGCAGGTACTTGTTTTTAACCTTGAAGACAACAAAATGATTTTAAATGGTATAGAACTTGCTAATTACATGAATAGCAATGTATGGGTGTGATTATAACAACTTCTAATTCACTTTAGATATTTTAGTTAGTGCTTTTTGATACTCAGTTTAATAAATTGAATATCAATTTATTAAAATTCCATTCAATTTAATAAAAACTTGAGTATATATTCATAGTGGATGTTGAGAATTACAGACATTTTATCATTTCTTTGAGATTTTTGTACCCCTTCCACTCTAGCCCCTATAGAATTATCGCTATTTAAAACCAGAAGGGCCCGCAGACGTCATCCCTCATGTACCAGCATCAAGGGTACTGTCTGGAAGCAGGTCGCGCTGTTTCTGCTGACTCCCCATCCGCAGGACCCACCTGGTTTATGAACAGAGTCCTGGTCCAGCCTCTTCATTCACAGGCGAGCCAGAGTTCTGGGATGCCAAGGGTGCTCGCCTGGTCAGCGCAGCACAGCTAGTGCCAAGTCAGATGGCCAGGCCACTGCAGTCCTGGGACCCTCCCCTTGCCCGAGCTTTTCGGGCAGAGCTTGGGCCTCCCCTGCGTGTTTGGGGCGAGGCATGGGTGCATCTGCACCGGCCTGTTTATTCCCCCATCCTCAGGTGAGTCCAGTCCAGAAGTGGCATCAGTGCAGTAAATTGCTGTCATCTCCAGTTCCAGCCCTGTCCTCCCTTCCCTGTGTTAGCTTCCTGGGGCTGCCATAACAAAATCCCACAGACTGGAGGTCTTAACAGCAGACGTTTATTGTCTCACAGTTCTTGAGGCTAGAAGTGAGACGTGAAGCTGTCTGCAGGGTTATTTCTCCTTTAGCCTCTCTCCTTGGCTTGTAGACAGCTGCCTTCTCTTCCCCGTGTCCTCACATGGTCATCCCTCTGTGTGTGTGTCCTAATCTTCTCTTATAAGGACACCAGTCAGATTGGGTTGGGACCTACCCCCATGACCTCATTTCACCTTAGTTACCTCTTTAAAGGCCCTGTGTCCAAATACAGTCCCATTCTGAAGTCCTGGGGTGTAGGACTTCAACATATGAATTTGGGGGGACACCACTCAGCCCCTCACACTCCCTCCCCCTCCCTTTTACTACTTTCCCTCTCCCCATCTTCCTTCCCACGCCCTTCTCTCTTCCTTCCTCCCCTCACCTGTCTTCCCTCCATTTCTTTTCTTTAACCAGTGAAGCAGTCTGCACACCTAGAAAGAGTATAGAAATCGGGGACCTAAATCCCAGGTTTCTCCTCCCAACTGGTGTATTAATCAGTTTTGTGACCTTGAGCATTTCATTTAGTTTTGAAACGCTGTTTTTCTTCAGCTGCAAGATGGAGCTCTTTCTCCCCCTCTTCTCTTACAGGGCTATATTAAGGAAAAACCAGAATAATAGATCATGTTTCAAATGCTTTTATTTATTTATTTTAATTAGAGTTCTCAGCTTGAAAACGTCAGATCATACCCACAGATACCCGAACTCCCAGGAATCAATCCTTTTGTGACTGAGCTGTTGGATGCCAACCATGGAGTCCTCCCTGGGCTTGCCAAGGAATACAGAACAGGGACATCACAAGTGTCAGCTGCCCCTCTGCCCATCACAGCACTCCTGGAGCCTGAATCAAACGCTTTTAAAATAAAATGCACTAATATGAGGTACAGGATGTCTCCCACAAAGTATAATGCCAGGAGACTGTTTGGATTCCTTGAAATTCTAGTTTAAATGGCATATGTTTCACCTCTGCCAGTTTTACCGTGTTACTACCCTTGATTATATTATTAGCAGTCACAGATGGGGGTTGTGGTTTTTCTCTCAACGCAGTGTCATCGTTGGTCTAAAGCAAAGACCAGAGCTGCTCAAACCAAGCCAAGGTGGGGGTGGGGACTGCGTGATGTCCCCAAGCCCTGCTGGCTGGACAGAGCCGAGGGTAGCTGAGGTTTGGCCTCCTGGAGAGGAGATAAGGCCCTGCAAGCTTAGAGTTGAGAGTCTGGGGCTGCCCCGGGGCGCGGCCATATGAAAGGTAATTGGTGTCGTAACCCAGGGCTGGTGGGAAAGGGGCTCAGTCACCCCGTCCACGTAGAGGTGCCTGCGGTCCTTGGGCGCCGACAGACAGTGTGTCACAGGCTTGTGTTGCTTAATAGCCCTCCTTTGAAAAAAGAAAAAAGTGGACCAGAATGGGGCAAGCCACAAGTTTAACTACTTGAGAGAGGTTGACTTCACAGTGTCTTCTCCCCAGCTGCTGGCCCATGAGACAAAGAAGTATTATTTGAAAGAAAATGAGTAAGCCCTGGCTGGACAGATGTGAGTTGGGAAGGGGGCGGCTGTCTCAGCTTCTACCAGGGTGCCCTTCTGACCGGGAGGCCGGTCAGTGAGGCGTGTGGGCTGTGGTCAGACGGGACTCAGTGCAGCCAGTGCCTGGCTTGGAGGACCAAGCCGTGGTTTTACATCTTTGATTTAGGTTCAAACCTGATAAAGGGGATAGCGGTAGGGGAGTAGAACATGAAGTCTTAGACACAGTAGAGATTTAAATTGTGGAATAAAACTCTCTGTTGGGCAAGGCAGAAATGTTTGTGAAAAATCTATCCTTAAATGTTATAGCAAGATACTTTTTAGTGTATCCTCCCTTTCTATGTGAAGATACTGTCGTTTCAAAACACCAGTAAGTACGGTTATTTTGATGAATTGCACTTGAGTCATATCATTGCCTTAAAGGCGGCCACACTCCCGCCTGGCGGTCTGCCTACCATGTGGGGGATGGGGCTTCGTGGCCCAGATAAAGCTGATTCTGCTTTATCCTTGGGAGAATCAGTTAATCTCTCGGAAATGCAATCACTTGCCTTGTCCCTGTGTTGAAGATCTCGGCCTTGACTGTTTGGTCTGTGAAAGTCCAGTCTGCATTTGGGGGGCCATATTTATCTCAGGTTTCAGCTGACTGCAACTTCCTTGTAATATTTGAATAAATGAATGGAGCTGGAACACTGAGAATTAGAAGTGTCCTTGATTTTTTAATGAAATCTCCTTCAATCATGAAAAGCTAATCTCAAATAATTTTATTAGTTAGTACTTTGTTGAACCCAGTTTTTTCCTCCTAGCATGTAAGAAGAGTGTTCTGTAAAAGTTTGATAAGTCTTTCTCAATTAACAGTAAAGGGAAGAATTAACTTTCTTTTTTTTTTTTAAATTTCAACAGATTTAGGGGTACACGTGGTTTTTGGTTGCATGGATGAATTATATAGTGGTGATGTCTGGGTTTTTACCTGTCACCCACATAGTGTGCATTGCATCCGGTAGGTAGTTTTCTTCCCTTACTCCCCTACAACCCTCCCACCTTCTGAGTCCCCAGCGTCCACTGTACCACGCTGTGTGCTCCTGCGTACCCATAGCTAGCTCCCACTTGTGAGAACATGTGGTGTTTAGTTTTCCATTCCATTACTGCTCTTAGGATAATGGTCTCTAGTTCCATCCAAGATGCTGTAAAAGATACTATTTCATTCTTTTTTATGTCTGAGTGATACTCCATGGTATATATATACCATATTTTCCTTATTTGCTCCTAGGTTGATGAGTACTTAGGTTGATTCCATATCTTTGCAATTGTGAATTTGCTGTGATAAACATATAATTGCATGTGGAAGACTTACGTTTAGCAGATATACATTATATAAAATGTAGACCCTTAAAGCCAGATCTAATCAAACCATTTAATTTTACAAATGAAGAAACAGAGTTATAGAGACCAGTGCTGTTTGGCGCTGCAGTTAGGCTCTGTATTTTGTACACTTGGAGATAAACCTGAGTAGGATTTTATGTCCTACTAAGAAACAATCTTGGCTGTTAAAATATGCCAAATGATTGATTATAAGATAAACTTTAATCTTAGCAATATTAAAGTGTAGGAAACAAAGAGTCTTAGAATCTTTGAAATACGGTAACAATAGGATCAGGAAACTGGGCCACATTCTATGTAGGCTCTCCTCCCCCTTGCCACTCTGACTTTGAAAGAATTTTCTTGTGATATTTCATCAGAATCATGCGATAGCACATCGTAAAGCTAGGTGGTTTTCTTTTTTCCTTTCTCTCTGTTAAACTTTTCCCCATTGAAATAAATACATGCTGATTCTTGTGAAATTGTGAGCCAAAATCTTTGCTTATCTTCAGTTGGGGGAAAGAGTTAAGGAGTGTTTCAGTCCATGCATTAGGACTGCCACCACCACTAACAACAGCAGCTAAATAATTTTATGTATTTCAGGCATTTTTCTTCAGTAACGCATATCTAGGTAAAATTATCTTTATTAAAAAGGCCAAATGCATTTTTAAAATTGTACTTCTTTAGTTATAATTATAAATTTTTTTAAAAAGTTGAATTGACAATTGCAGTTAAGCCAACTTGAGAAACTTAAGATACTGGGTTACTCAGAATGAGTTGTTTCCACTTTTTGGTTATATGAATAATGCTGCTATGAACATTCATGTATGAGCTTCCTTCTCCTGTTCTTGAAAAAGAAACTCATGAAAATCAGTAAGAAAAAATCAAACAACCCTATCAAAAAGCGGGCAAAGGACACGAACAGCAACTTTTCAAAAGAAGACAATAATGGCCAACAAACGTATGAAAAAATGCTCAACATCTCTAATCATCAGGGAAATGCAAATCAAAACCACAATGAGATATCACTTATCTCCAGTAAGAATGGCCTTTCTTAAAAAGTCCCAAAACAATAACTAGTTAGCGTGGATGCGGAGAGATAGGAACACTCCTACACTGCTGGTGGGACTGCAAACTAGTTCAACCTCTGTGGAAAGCAATATGGAGATACCTTAAAGCGATACAAGTAGATCTACCATTTGATCCAGCAATCCCACTACTGGGCATCTACCCAAAAGAACAAAGGACAATCTACAAAAAAGACACCTGCACTCGAATGTTTATAGCAGCACAATTCACAATTGCAAAGCTGTGGAAACAACCCAAGTTCCCATCAATACATGAGTGGATTAATAAAATGTGGTATATGTATACCATGGAGTACTATTCAGCTCTAAGAAACAATGGTGATATAGCACCTCTTGTGTTTTCCTGGATAGAGCTGGAACCCATTCTACTAAGTGAAGTATCCCAAGAATGGAAAAACAAGCACCACATATACTCACCAGCAAATTGGTATTAACTGGTCAGCACATAAATGGACACATAGGAATTACATTTATTGGGTATTGGGCAGGTGGGAGGGGGAGGGGAGGCGGGTATATACATATATAATGAGTGAGATATGCACCATCTGGGGAATGGTCATGCTTGAAGCTCAGACTTGTGGGGGGAGGGGGGACAAGGGCGTTATTCGAAACCTTAAAATTTGTACCCCATATTATGTACCCATATTATGAATATGCTGAAATAAAAAATAAAAGATAAAAAAAAGATAATCTTTTCTCCTTTTTCAATTGCCAAACCATTCCGAAATTTAGAATATACATCAGGACAAACAAAAAGTCTCTTACACCCCCAAGATAAGTTCCTTTTGGTGTATTCATTTTTTTCCTCCCCTCTCTGTGATCAGGGTCTGTATAAATGTCTTCATTTTTGTGGCAGTACTTTGCGCAGCGTTTGGCATGTAGTATGCATTCAGACAGACACTGATTGAAAGCTGAGCTGGAGCTTAACCATATTCTGATGAATCCAAGTACCTATGTGACCTTAAGCAGTTTTCTGATTTGATTTTTTAACTTAATAATGTTAAAATTAAAAAATTATGACTTTAATATTATAGAGAGATGGAACTATAATAACAAGGTTTGCTTTTGTAAAATAAAAGGAAAATTCATGAATGCCTATTCTTATTTAATAGTATAGTGTGAAAAACCTGAAAGGGAAAAGAATCTAATAATATTGGAGCCTTCTGTCATCTACTTATATATTCTTATTTTGGGGAGGAGTGAGTAATGGCTCTACTGAGATATAATTCACATATTGTACAATGCACCCATTTAAAGTCTGCACTTCAGTAGCTTTTAGTATATTTAGAGTTGTACAACTTTCACCACAATCAATTTTAGAATGTTTCCATCATCCCGAAAAGAAACCTAGCACCCATTAACTGACACTCCTGACTCCCTATCTCCCAGCTCCCAGCAGCCACTTACCTACTTTCTGTCTCTGTGGGTTTGCCTGTTCTCTCATTGCATAGGAATGGAATCAGACAGTATGTGGCCTTTTGTGTCTGGCTTCTTTCATTTAGCATACTGTTTTCTAGGTCTGTCCATGCTGTAGCATGAGTCAGTACTTTATTCCTTTATGTGGCTGAATAATATTCCATCATATGGAAATACCACATTTTTTATATCCATTCATCAGTTGATGGACATTTGAGTTGTTTTCTCTTTTTGGTTATATGAATAATGCTGCTATGAACATTCATGTACAAGCTTTTGTGTGGACATATGTTTTCATTTCTCTTGGGCATATACATAGGACTAGAATTGCTGGGTCATATGGTAACTCTGTACTTAACCACTTGAGGAGCTGCTAGACTGTTTTCCACAGTGACATACCACTTTATTTTCACACCAGCAATATAGAGTATTTTAATTGAATATCTTCGCAAACACTTGTTATTTTTTTGTCTTTTGATTATAGCCATCCTAGGGGGTAGAACGTAGCATCTCTTTGTGGTATTGATTTCATTTCCCGGTGGCTAACGGTGTTGGACATCTTTCCATGTGCTTATTGGCTGTCTACATATCTTCTTTGGAGAAATGTCTATTCAGATCCTTTGTTTAATTTTTAATTGATTTATCTTTTTATTGTTTTGTAAGAGTTCTTTATATAAATATATTCTTAAATAGATCTTTTAAAATTCCTTATTCTATGGCATCTTTGATCTTTACCATATCCTAAAACTCTATAAACTGTCCACCCCATTGCCTTGCCTCATTTGTTCGTTCAGTCGGTATTTACTGTCCATCTACTGTGTGGAAGGTATTGTCCTCTGCACTGTTATGTGTATTAAATGAAATAAAATGTCCCCTGCTTTAAGGAGCATAAGGTAAAGAAGGAAATGAAGCACCTGAGTAATACATTTCTATAATGATCAGAGGAAAAAGAGATGATTTTCTGATTGATTGAGGAATCAAGGAAGACAGCCTGAAGGAAGTGGCTTTCACAGGATACGTACACTTAAAATACAAGAAGATTGAGGGAAGAACCTGAAAAAAGATCTTGAAGTTAGATAGTGAGTTCTCTGGATTGGTGACACATCTAATTTAACTTACAGAGCTGAAATTTTCCGGGCTCCAGAAGATGAATACTAGGAATAAAGACTGGAGCGGTGGTTGGGGCCACCTGTTGGTCTGAATGCAGAGGCAGTCTGGGCAGTGTTTTCTCAGTGACAGGCAAGCACTGGACATTTGGGGTTAGGATGGATTGTCATGCTGCGAATGGTGCTTTGGAGACTGAACTCACAGAGCTGCGTGGGATGATGCAGGGCAGGGGGCGACTAAAAGCAGCTCTCCTGGGTTTCTATCCTAGGACTCATATACATATGCATTAGAAGACAAGAACTCCTGTGGTTAAGAAACTCCTGTGAAAGTTGTTTAATCTCATGGTTTCCAAATTTATTTCATCACAGGGTCACCATTTTTTTTTAAAGTATAACATCTGAGGTACGTTCTTTGAGTTTTGCTGTCTTAGTTCAGTATTGCACCAGCAATAATTTCTTAGTAAATGTTGGTTAGTTGGTTGGTCACTTGATTGATTATAGGTTTATGGATCGTAGAATTGGATCACTAATTCCAAGGGCCGGAAGGAATGTTAGATATTAGCTAGTTTCTCTCCCCTGTCACTGGGAGGCCCAGAGAGGGGAAGCGTGTGCCCATATTCCCCCTGTCCTAAATAAAGGAAGAGTCAAGATTGGAATGCAAGTGTCTTGACTCCCAGACCAAACGTTGTCCTCAGTTTTACTAAAATAATTTTAACCTCACCACATATACAACAATTACTACAACTCCTGCTCTGAAGCACAAGCGTTGAGCTAGGGTCCTCTAGGGTGGGGCCCCAAAGATGAATAAAGGCACATAACTGACCAGATCTGTCTCTGACCTTCTGTCTGGATTCTTTTCCTTCCGTCCCCTCAGTTCCTTTGCTCTAAGCCTTGTGTGGGGTTGTACAGTGTTTACGAAGAGGTGTTAGTCTGATTGGCAGAGGCCATGGGTTCTTGCCTCCAGTTAACCTGTTAACTATATGACCCTGGGAAGGTCACTCGTGTTTGGGGGCACAGTTTTCTCATCTTTCAAATGAGGCAAACAGTGTTTACAAAGCTCCTTCCAGTGCCAACATTCTGAGATGCTGATGTGCTACAAACATGCACATACCCATCATTTCTAGGGGGCCTGTTAGAGGCTCATATCACCGCCCCTAGAGGAGAAGCACCCCCGTGGTTCCTTCATGTGTCCTGTATCCCCAACCCTACCTCCAGGTTAGAAATCTCCAGTGTTAAGAGGATTCCTGTGTGGACTTTTTTTCTTTCTGTGTCAGACATCAGCAATTCAGTCTCAAAGATAAGTGTTGCGTCACTTTGATGAACTTAAAGTGCAAACAAGCCTAAGCATTTTTACTAGGATGGACATTGGGGAGTGGAGTGGCAATGCCGTGCTCAACACAAGAGTTTTGCTTTTTGTGTAACAGCATGTGCTGGTATTGTGAGTGCCTTCTCCTTTTTCGGAGTGATTTGAGTGTGTTGCAGTGGTGGTTGTTTTCCATAGCAACTCCTGTTGCTACACAGCTAGCATCTGATGAAATGGTGACCAAAGCTCAGGGGTCCATGCTGAGCCCAAGGACTCCTCGTCCCCTCAAATCCCTGCCAAGGGTGTTGAGAAACCCTGGGTGGGGAGGGTGGTAGTCAGTGCCATTTTGGTGAGGTCTGCAACTGCCAAGTCCCTGGTTGGGAGTGGGTCTTGTCAGGGCTCTTCAGAAAGTTCACTGGGCTTGGGCTGCTAACGCTTTAGGAGGAAGCACCAGAAAGAAGGGGCATATTTGGAAAGATTATTTTCTAATTTATCAAGGTATAAAGATCAGCACTGCTTTGTTTGTTTTTTAAAACCAAAAATTACTAAATAGGAAGTAGAGGCCAACCAAACATCAGACTGACTGAATTTCCGAGTGTAGCAGCCTAGCATAGGGCCTATTTTTCAGGTATTTCATTCAAAATGGAAAGTTCCAGTTTACTTTGGGGCCAGAATCCTTAAGAGAAATCCTGCCTGGAGGGGTGTATTATGGGTCACTGTATATTTGCTAGTTTATATCTTGCTGGCTACATTGGCAAAATTCTTATTTTTCCTGGTAAACACTCAGGTTTTTTCCTCCTTTCCCCAACAAAATCATATTTGTTATGAGTGTATGAAGTAAACAACTGTCCACAAGTCTGTGATGATATGAAAATTAGTGGTGGCGAACAAAGATTTCTTTTCTTGGGTACCACAAGGCCTCAGATGAAGTTGACTTTATCCTAAAATTACTCTCAAGTTGTGACCAAGTGGAAACAAAATTGGTCAGGCCTTGAGACCAAAATGTACAGCACAACAAAAGTGTTATTATTTGTGAAAACTTTAGGTATCCCTTCCCCATATGACTTAGAAAGTTCGAAGTTTTTTTCTTAAAGTAATTATTACTCTTGTTGTAATTTAGAATATATACAACCCTTTATCGTTATGAAACGTTATGCTTATTTTAATTCATAATGACGCACAAAGTTACAGCCTATTATACAGTCTTTTAAAACAGTAATGATAAACACCAAGATGTCAAATCAAATTGAAAATGTATACCCTAATTTGAGTGTCTAACTTGGAGAAATGTTTTGAGAACTATACCTATGTATTATGCTTGTGATAATTTATACACTGAAACTTTGTGCTGATGATAATGATAATATTTTTAATGTGCCATTTTTAGTGTACTGTAAGAAGAAAATGCTTCCCATTAAACAAAGTATTTTTTTCTTTTTACTTTGGGGGCAAATATGTGAATTATTAGCCCATAAATTTTACTCATTCTTTTAAAAAAAGTAACATTCCAAAAAATATAATAAAAACATAACAAGCAAAAAAAGTGAGGTTGGCATAGTGGTTTAGTGAAGGCAGTGAGGTCATTCTCCTGTAGGTATCAAGTTGAATGCCCACAAGTCAAAAGACCTTTGTTGTTTTAAATTAACTTTTGAGATTGTTTATGGCAAATACTTCTGGCTGCCCCCCACCCATTTTATTGCAACTTTTCATTTTAAACTCTCCCCTAAAGAGTGATTGTGCTAGAAACCACGCTGATGTAAAATGTCTCATGCTTGGCAGCCAACTGCACACTCAGACCGTGTTCCGAGGATGGCCAGCAGCCCCGTCATGTTGCCAAAAACTTTCCACTGGGAGTAGTTTTGCAAGGGGTTGGGCGGGCGGGGGAGCCCCAGGGACGGAGATGGGGGCCCTTCTCCTGCTTGGTGACTACATCATCTCTCTCTGCGTAGGTGAAGCTGCTCTTAGGGGAGAACCCAGAATGCAGACGCTCCCGGTGGCCTCTGCCCTCAGCAGTCACCGCACCGGCCCTCCCCCCATCAGCCCCAGCAAGAGAAAGTTCAGCATGGAGCCGGGTGATGAGGACCTAGACTGTGACAATGACCACGTCTCCAAGATGAGTCGCATCTTCAACCCCCATCTGTGAGTTCCTTTGTTCTTATTTTGGTGTGCGCCATGCTGGGGCCATATTTCTTTTGCAGCTTTGTGCCGATTATGAAATTATTTTTATGCATTGCTTATAAAGGATATTATTTATAAAAGATAAATAGTGCTTATCTGCTAAGAAGAAGGTGTTAGACCAACTCTGATAACTCGTGGAGAGATGAAACCTTATTTCTTTCTGGCTTGCTGGTGCGACCTCTCTTGTGTTTTTTCTCCATGGAAGTTAAGATTCCCTTGGAGCTTCTGGGGGTGGTTGTCTGATAAACTTGGCTTTTTCTCGGCTGTACGTACTGATTGTCGTTAGGAGAATCAACGTTTTGTGAATGTCTTTATGCGCTGGAGAAGCAGAAGGAAAGGTCGGCACCTGGGCAGACTTCTGTGTAGTTTTTTACTTAGGGGTCTAGGATTATTCATATTAAGGAATATTCATTCTCACCGTGTATTCTCACGGTGTGAACTTGAGACCTTCCCAAAGAGGGAAAGCGGCTTCTTGTGTTCATGATAAGGTGCTGCCCATCATGTCTGATGTCAGCCTGTGGCGGTGGTTGGAGAACCAGCTTTGGAGCCAGGAGATCTGGGTGCCAGTCCCGATCTGCCACCAACACACTGCCTTCCTGACATGAATTGCTTCCATTCTCTGAGCCTCAATTTCCTTATTAGTGAAATGAAGGGTTTGAAACTAAAGTTCTCTGAATCCGTGTGACATCCTCATGATTCTATTTGAAAGAGAGCTCGCTTCTGTGCAGTGCATTCTGGCTTCTTCCCGCCTTGTACTCTGTTCTCAGCACACAGCCCCCTTCACAAAAGGAGCAAAAGCTTTTCCCCAAATGTTCAGGACTTGAAGACACCCCGCAGAGTCTGCTTGGGCAGTTGCGCAGGCAGTAGGTGTTGACAGAGACTGGTGCCTTGTCAGTTGTGTGAGGTTGCTGTGATTATTGTAAGGAGTAGCTTTGTACGTCCAAGTACAAGGGTCCTACTCCTTGTCCCCTCCCCAGGCGCTTACCCCAGCATAGACTGATGTCTTGTCATTATTCAAGATGCTCCTCTTGGCCAGCCCTGATTGCCCAGGGTCCTGCCGTGTGGGGTGGGAGGGCAGAGCAGAAGGGCAGCGCTCGCGTCCGCAGTGAGAGGTAGCCCCAGCCCTCGCCTCTGCTGCCTCAGCTCCGGCATCCTCGAATTCCACTCATTCCAGTCTGCTTGGACTGTTGTGTGCAGTCATAAGACACTGACAGAGGTATTTATCCTCAAATAAATCACTGTAGTGTTAGTCAGAGGCTGAGCCTGCAGTCTGGAGCCCTGGAATTTGCTAAAATCAGGAATCCAGCAGCAAGGCGCTGCAAAACAATGAGCTCTCACAAACAGAGAGAGGCTCCTAGCTTAAAGCCCGATCCCTTAGCTGTTTGGAGTTCATTCTTTTATTACTAAGAATTTCTTGTTCCCTCCCATCCACTTTCCCAAACCTGAATGAGACACATTCGGTCTTTTTTTTTTTTTTTTAAGAAGGAAGAGGGAGGCTCCCAAGACAGTATATTTTGTGATCAAATAGGCCTTAATTTAAATCCTAATTCTGCCACTTAACCAGCCGTGGGGCTGTGGACAAGTCACTTAATTTATCTGGGCCCAGTATCCTAATGGCAGGGATAATAGTTAATGAATAAAACTACTGTGAGAAATAGAGTTAAAACATGCAAAGAGCTTGGCACAGTACAGCGCTCAGTATATGAGAACTATTAAATTTATTCAGATATTGGTAATGATGAGAATAAGAATATATATATATGGTAAACTTAATGTTTGAGAATGCTTGCGTTTCAGTCAGAATGCCTGGATTCAAATCCCACTTTCAATGAGGCAGTAATGGTGCCTTCCCCACAGGATTATTGTAGGTACATTACCAATATCATTATTAAAATGTTAGAACATTTAGAAAATAATTTTGTAACTCTTTGGGTGGTTACAAATAGGACCTTGAAGTACAGGTCTTTGGTGACACTATAATAATTTTAAGTGTAAATAATAGAAATAGAATTGCTAAATTTTATGTACAACTTGCAATTGACATTATTCTGCAAAGTTGTAGGAAGGATAGAAACAGCAGCAACTCTGTCTACCAGACTTCCTGGACTCACATCAGCCAGGTGTCTTTTTTCCCCTCAGTTTTGTTTAGCATGGTAAAATAGACATATATCATAAAATATATTAACCATTTTTAAGTGTACAGTTTGGGTGGCTTTTATAACTGTAAGAAGGAAAGGTGGTCAGTGTGTGGTTAGTTCATTCTGGTGTCACTTGTTTACTATGTGATAGTTAATAATTTTAGTAACATCACCAGTGTTTCTACTTGTGTTTTCTAAGAGCCTAATGACAGATTTCACAGGCAAATTGAAAAGATGCTGCATCTCTGCTTCGTGCTGTAGGGTACTTAGTAAATAAGTATTGTTTGATTTGGTGAAATGTTTCCTATTTGAGCTATAGCATGCTCCGTCCTTTTATTTAGTATGCCTAAGAAGTTCTCTATAATAAATTACAGATTCATATTTATTTGGAAAGGAATAGTCTAGTGTATTTGTCTCTTTAAGAAGATTACAAAATGATTTTTGTGCTTTATCTTCCTAGAATTTGTTAATGACATGTAATGAAAATGTGATTTGTTTATCACTAAAGAGATCATGATACTTCTGGAGAAGGAGTGTTATTGAAAAACAGTTTTGGCAGCTAGCTGAGAGGGTCTCCAAGATGCATGGTCTGGCTGCATTTCATTATAACCATCATTTGGGATATTTTCCAACAGAGAGATGGAGAGATCAAGTGGCTCTGAGCCAGAGTAGGAAGCTACAGAATAGGACTGAATTCCATCTGATTTGATTTTGGGGGAGGAGGAGAAAGAAGGGAGGTTTCCTTCGTGATTGTTCCAGAACTTGGAAAATTAGAATTCCTGGGCTTTTATTCCAGCCTCTAATACCCTGGGCTCATTTGAACTCGTTAATTTTCTTGTTAATATGGTGACCCTGAGAAATACTTTTTGTTTGCTTCTTAAAAAAAGACTTAAGAACGTGAATGTCTGTGTGGAAGTTGAAAAATACTCTACGTGCCATTTGGAAAGAAAGTGGATTAAGGCATGGGGAAGGGGTAGAGTGGGCTTTGTATTGTGGAAAAATCAGTGTCCTTTTTTTAATGACCCTGATATTCAAGTGTGACCTGAAATTCAAGTGTGACCTGGCTATCTGTCTATTTATTTATCTACTTATTACCCATAACGACTCATGGGTTCCTATTTTATTCAGGAGGTTGTAGCTGCCCCAGAGTTAACAAACAAGAGCCCCATCCACCAGCTCCTGTGTCCTTGCTACATGCCGCCATTATTTTGTTGCCTTTGTTGAACACTTATTTTCTGTCAAACAAGATATTCTAGGCTAATCTTATAACCTACCTGACTAGTGATGGAGTTAGCCATTTCTCCAGGGGACTCAGGTTCCTTTTAGTAGGGAATAGAATTTAGAAGCCAAGATCTGGGTGTTAGGTATTACTGTCACCATGTGTTAACATGGTGTTCCTTAGTACTTATTGCTACTGTGGTGTCATTGCTTCTAGACTTGAGTTATGTGATATGGCAGACACTAGCCACAGGTGGTGATTGACATTTATAATTAAACAAAATAAAAAGTCCAGCCCCTCAGTTGCCCTAGCCACATTTCCAGTTCAGTACCACACGTAACTGGTGGCTACCATATTGGACTGCACAGGTACAGAGCATTTCTGCCTTCACAGGAAGTTCTTTTGAACAGCACTGCTTCTAGGCAAAGAAGCATGAAAAGAGCTAGCAAATCATTGCAATATTCCAATTGCAGTCCAGCTCTACAGGGTCTTTCCTTGCCCTCCACCATTCCATATTTGTTCTTTTACCAGTAAAAACCCTGGTCTCCAACAATATCAACATATTTACTATGGTTCCATCCTACTGTACACATAAAATAGTTTCACAATTGCTATTCTGTACCACTTTGAAAAACCAAGTAAACGGGGCCATGCACAGTGGCTCATGCCTGTAATCCTAGTACTCTGGAAGGCCGAAGTGGGAGGATCGCTTGAGCTTAGGAGTTCGAGACCAGCCTGAGCAAGAGCGAGATTCTGTCTTTACTAAAAATAGAGAAGTTAGCTGAGTGTGGTGGCACAAGCCTGTAATCCCAGCTATTTGGGAGGCTGGGGTAAGAGAATCGCTTAAGTCCAGGAGTTTGAGGTTGCCGTGAGCTAGGCTGACGCCACAGCACTCTACTCAAGGCAACAGAGTAAGACTCTGTCTCAAAAAAAAAAAACCTAAAAAGAGAAAAGGAGCTCAAGATTTGTTTGCGATTCTTTATTTTCCTATGCTGAAGGTAAAATAGTCAAAGTACCAGCTGCAAAAATTACTTTCCCTTTTCTCTGTCAGTATTGTTGTGTTATTTAAAATATACTGTCGCATTCATTCGTTTCTGTTTGCATTCATTCAGTTTTAGATTTTTTCATCCTTGTTGATTGAATTTTATTTTTCGAACATGTAAGGCGTTTATGTGCTTCCAAAAGTCAAAGCGATATTAAAAAGCATGGCTTGAGAAGTGTTGCTCCCGCCTTGTCTTGTTCACTCCATTTGCCCCCTCCTCCTGTAAGCAAGCACCCTTCTTGTGTTTTGTTTTGGTAAACTGAGCAAATACGTGAAATGTTTTTTCTCTCCCTTTCTTACACATGAGGTAGCATGCTACATTTACCCATTTGAACTTTGGTGTTTGCATTGAACACTGTATGGTAGAAATCTTTTCACACCAGCTCCCCATTCTTGGTCTCAGCTGCATAGGACTCCAGCGCCTGCATGTACCAAGGTTCACTCAACCAATCCCCCATGTTTGGACATTTAGGCAATTTCCAGTATTCCACAGTAATAATAATGCTGCAGTGGATAACTTTATGCATTTGTAATAGTGTGTGCGTTTGTAATAGGATTAAAACTCTTAAAGGCACACTGTTGTTGCAGTATAACAATATGCTAAATTCATATTGGTTTTGGGACTTATTCCAAGTGGCTTGGCTGGTAGAACCTGGTGGGGGGTTCTGAGCTGAAGAGCTCAGTCAGTAGATGACATTCTGAAGTGAATCGGTTTTCACCTTTGTGCGTGGGTAGATTTGTTAGTGGGATGTGCCACTGAACTCTTTAATCAGTCACCTGTGAGAGGAAGGGAACTACACTGAGTGCTTAGCATGGACTGGCCCTGTGCTCGACACTTGAAACATCTTATCTCATTGAACCCTCAAAATAAATGTGACCCTTTAAGATAGATCGATATATCTGTATATCTCTCTATTTCTGTGTCTGTCTATATCAGCTCAGTTTACAGATACAGAAATTGAAGCTGTGAGAGGATAATGTTTCCAAAGTGTTACTGGCATTGGCCCTGCTGTGTGTGACTGGAAAACCAATAATCATTGATTATGCCATATAGCTGTGTCCTACCTGTGGAATTACATGCAGTTTTAGAGATGGACATCATATATTTAGGATGACACTTGACCAATCCAATGTCTGGCATGTGGTATGTGCCAAATAATATTTGTGTTGAATTGAATTAGACCCTCTCTCAAGAGGATGTGGTCTTTGAGAGCCTGTGCCATTGGGAGTGGGCGTCTTCTCTTTGACGAATGGAATACATTTGCGGAGCAGGGCAAAGCCCCTAAGTTCACACGGGATCAGAACCACGGTCACTATCCTTGTACTCTAGCCAGCTGCGTTTCCCACAGACCCACTAAACAATCCGTAATGAACAAGGAAGGGCCTGATGGAAGAAAACGTAGCTGCCTCTCACCGGTGGTGCCCCCTTGAGATGCTGTCCTGGTGTGAAGTGCGCCCGTTGTCTTTGCTACTGATGGATCCTTGAGTGCATTTTGTAGTAGTCTCAGGGTCTTCTGTTCCCTTTGCTCCTCCTCCTCTCCTTCTTCCTTCTCCTGTGTTTTCTTCCTCCATCTCCTCCCCATTGTTCATCTGGTTTTTCCTCCTGGCCCTAGTTATTTCACTTTTCTCTCCATAGGAAGGGTGAATAAAAAAGAGGAGAAAACAGACAAACTCAAAGCTGGTAACCCATTCAATTTAACAAAAGGTTGGAAAAAGCCTTTGAGATCAAGTACTGAGCATACAATGGAAACTGAGTGATAAAAAAGTATGTGTGTGTGTGTGTGTTTGTGTGTGTGTATTATTGGCTAAAATGGGATTTGTAGTTTTCTCTGGATTTTGTTTACTTTTTACACTGGAAATGATTGCATAAATGGGAACTCATATTCTGGAGTGTCTATAGTTTTTGGTATCAATACGTAAAATCTTTGGCAACATCACTATACTGCATTTGGTGGCTCTCTGTTTCTTCTGTCTCTTTAGTACCTTCAGTTCTTAAGTATATGGACATGCATTACTGGGACTATTTATTTCACAAACTCCATAAAAGTGAGGGAGGCAATTCCGCACTTCAAATTAAAACTGAACCCAGAGGAAATTGAAATGTCGAGGTTATTTTAGTACCTCGACCCTATTAGTGACTGGGACCTCGTAAGGTACGCAGCAGTGCGTGTTTATAGGCAGGGTATGTTATTGTTGTGCTCATGTCTACGTTAGAGTGGGAGAGTTTTCATCACTGAGAATGGTGATAGGTCTTGATTCCCAGCATCCAGAGCATCCCGAGAGCCTGTTACTGACAGCGACTCTCGGGTCCACGTGTGTCCACACCGTGCGGTGCTGCGTGGGTGTGATCGCTGCATCCCACAGCTCTGTGATGTGGGTACTGTTCTTGCCCCTTGTTGACAGGCGGCAACGCTGAGGTTCTATAACCTGTTCTAGGTCGCACAGCTGGTAGGTCATGGAGCCAGGACTTAAAACCCAGGCTTCTGATCCAAGAGCCAGTGCTCTCCACAGCCATGTTATATTAGTATTAATAGCGCACACCCAACTGCCGTGAATCACTTGATATTGGACCTTAACACCTTAAAATTTTGGAGAATTGGCAATTTGAGTGCTCCCAAAACACAACTGATGGTATTTTGGAGATGAGAGGTAGGGACTGTTCATTTAGCATGCAGAAAGGAGGTTGGAGGAGAGTAAAGGACTGGCACTCCAGGTCCTCACAGTCCCGGTGACGTTCCCTTTGGGGACCGTGGAAGGAGAAGTGCTGTCTGGCTTCCCCAAGAGGCCTGAAATGGCGTCTGTGCCCAGGTGAGAACCCAATGAGAACAAACAAGGGTTTTCTTTATGCTCAGGAAATCGCTTTTTAAATTATTTTAATTCTTGTTTAAAATCTGTGACCCAATTTTAAGTCATTGGCCCAAGCCAGTAGTAACCTTAGCCTGAAAGATTCAAACTACAGCATTTTAAAATTTGCTTCAAGTATATGAAGACAAGTCTTTTTTCCCCTCCAGATTTCATAAATGAGAGCCTAGTGAATAGAATCCTCAACTGTGTGCTTTCTGCCATACCTCTTTGGCATAGTCCCAACTTGGGGAAGGGTTAGCCTTGCATTTCTCTGTTCTTCAGGACTTCCTCACACAATCTTAAAAGAAGGGTATTTTATAGCCTTAATTTTAGTTGTCCTAAATAACTAACTTAGAAATTGAGATATTGTTAAATTAGAATTTTTTTCTTTCTTTTTTTAACACCTACCCCCACCATTGTATATCAATATGTGTATTTACTTTCAAAAATAAATTAGAAGACAGCCTGGGTCTTTAATAAATTAGGGAAGTAACACATTAGGGAACTGTCACCTAAGAACTGTTTCTAGTGTGAGATTTACCATGCCCCTAACACTTTAGTTGGAGTTGCGAACCAGCCTTAACTGTGGTGGAAATGAAGCTGATATTTTTATGTCCACTCCCATGTGATGTTAACCGTGCATCTGTGTGTTCCATGGAAGTGTTTTGCTAATGAAGTGTGGTACCTTTAAATAAAGGTCACAGGCCTGACCTGTGTTGTGTGGGTTTCTTGTTTGTCAGGCTAGAGGCATTTTCTCATTTTCACAGTTGAGCTGAAAACAAAGACCTCCTTATCCTAGCAGAGAGCTGTGCTCTTAAGAGCTGACATCAGCCTTTTCCCAGCAGGCCTTGTTTCTGCCTTAAGAGTCTTTGCAGAGAGCTGGAAAGACAGATCACCATCTTGCTACTGGCATTTTTCTGGCCAAATAATAACATGGAATGAAGAAATGCCAAAGGGGCCAAGAGTTGGAGAGGCAGAACAAAGGGATGGCCATCCATTTGCCTAGTTTGTGCTGTACTGGGGATGTAGTCTTTAGCCTCTGTGGTTCTCATCTGTGCCATGGAGGCTATTAAAGTGAGATGAGAACCTTGAAAAATGAGGACTTTTTCACCAAAGAAGCATGCCTATTAAAAAAGAACATTTGGGATATATGGGAGAACATTCATTAGCATGTATAAAGTTACTTTTAAAATGACACAATAAATTTACTGGAAATTTAAGGAAAGAAAACAACACAGGATTTTGCTCTTTTCCTCCTGCCCCCCCCCCCCCCCCCCCCCCCCCCCCGCAGGATCCCCTGAGCATAAGCTCTTTTTGGAGTGCTGTTTTCATGAAGATGCTTCTGCTCTGGGCACACAAATTGCAGCTGTTTTATATGTAATTAGAGGATTCTATGTTGCTTCTTGACCACACAGATCTCTTCTTCTTCCAATACAAAGCCAGTCTGTCCTGAAAGTATATAAAGTGCTGCCCTTCTATACCTTAATAGATTTGATTGAAGACCAGAAAGATAAATGCTAAGACATTTGCTTAGGTGTGAATATTGATGGTTCTTTTGTTTTCCTTTAGATTCTTGCTTGTAATGCGATTATTTGTCCATGCTATTTGCAGCTGGAACACAGCAAGGTGGGTCACAGGCCCCATGTTCTGTATCTATTGTAGTTTTTACTGAATAAATGGCAGTACTTGGTTTCTATCTGTTTTGCTATGTCTTTGGCTTAAAACATTCTCTTTCTCTCACTCTTCATTTTGAAATTTCTTCGCAGTTTGTCTCCAAAGCATAATTAGAGAACTTAATGTTGCAGTAATGTTCTGGGTCTGGCAGTAGCTAGAAACTGTGCCAAGCAAGGGATGTGAGTTCTGGATCCAAGCCTTCATAGTCCTGACAGAGGCAAAACATACTGCAGCAGAGAAGGAAGCAAATTTTGCTACCATCCTCTCTTCCAGCTTATATTACCTCTTGCCTCATTTTCTTTGAGGAGACCCAAGGCTTGTAACTCCGTAGATCCTCATAGAAACCAGCTCTAGAAACGTGGTCAAGGCCATGTGGAAGGAACAAACCAACTCATATTAGGTCAGGTCACTTTAGAAGCAGATCTGAGAGCTGAAACCTTGCTGCTTCACTGAATTGTCCATGTTGTCGAGCCCAGCAAGGCATGTTTGTGGAGTTTTCTAACTTGCTAGGAGTAATGTTCTCGGCTGCATCTGACAACTGCTGTGACACCCCTCACCACTCTTGATAAATTATCTCAGAACACTCTTCCCTCAAGTTGGCCTAAGGAAAAAAATTGTTTCCTGGACATAGTTTGGCAGGTACCAAACCCAGTCTTCCAGGTCTGCCCCTGCACATTAGCACATTTTAGGTTGAGAAGTCCTATGTACAAAAACATCGTGTAGCTGAATTTCTCGTGTAATCAGCTGTAGAATCTGTTATGGATTGAATTTTGTCCCCAGTTTCTATGTGGATTCATTAGTTGCATTCGTGTGTTAAAGCCCATGTTGATCCCCATTGTGAAGGTATTTTTAGATGACATCTTTGGGAAGTGCTTAGGGTGAGATGAAGTCATGAGAGTGGGCCCTGGTCTGATGGGGTTGGTCCCCTTACAAGAAGAGACAGCAGAGAGCTCGCTTTCTCTCTTCCACCACATAAGGACACAGTGAGAGGGCGGCTGTGTGCAAGCCAGGAAGAGGGCCCTCACCAGACACTGACTGTGCCAGCCTCCTAATCTTAGACTTCCAGCTTCTGGGACAGTGAGAAAATAAACATCTGTTGTTTAAGCCACTCAGTCTATGACATTTTGTTATGGCAGCCTGGGCTAAGACAGAATCCTTAATCCCTTTTTCATAAGAACTATTCTTAATATTCCATGGAGCATACTTGCCTCACAAATATTGCCTAACAAAACAAGCATTTTATTTGGTTTCAAAATTCTATTATCATAAAATTTCAGACTTGCAAAGCTCTGGTGCTGTAAAGCTTAACTATTAAAATGAAATGGTGTGTAATCCCTTGATTTGGGACTTTTGGGAGCCATCTGTAATGCTTGGGGCTTTCAGGGAGATCCACTGAAGCCAGAGAAGCAGAAAACCGGAGGACCTATCCTCCTTTGAGCCTGCGTGTGCTTGTCCTCCAGCCCTTCCTCTCTCCCCTCCGTGGTGAGTTCTGGAGAGTAGATGATGTCTGCATGTGAATCCACATCCTAGTCCACTGCTATATCCATACCCACCCTTTTATTGAAACCTTTCCCTGCATTCACTAGTGACCTACAAGTTGCCAGATTCAGGGGACACTTACAACCCCTCATCTCTTATTTGACTCCTCTTTCCTGAAAGTCTCTCTTTCCTTGGTTCCTGTGGCCCCTTCTTTGGTTCCCCTCCTGCTTCTGTGGCCGCTGCCTGGGATCCTTCAGAGACTCGTCATTATTGCTGTTCTCTAGGGTGGCTATGAGGTCACACGCAGACTCGCAGTTTGAATTGCCCCTGCAGGCTGGTGATTCCTAAGGTGTCATCTCCAGCTGAGGCCTAACCTTCACACCCATAGATCCGTCCTCCTTCTAGGTGTTGTTGTATGGGCACCTCAAATTCAGCACTGCTTCCCTGGGATTAGTTTTAGGAGCTTTCTTCTTCCAGCACTTCAAGTCTGTTCCTTGTCTTCTGTCCCTGTGTTCACAGCTAGTATATTTCTCTTCCCATTTACCCTGGAAGTCACCTCCTCCCTTCTCTACCCATGGCCTGCCGAATCAGTTTGCTAAATGTTGTACATGTAGGCACAGTCTGGCCCGTAGTTTAGACCCGCATTTCCACAGCTGTGCCCTCCTTGCTGGTCTTCCTGGTACTTCAGTGTTAGAGTTGGTTTCTGCTAAGTACTTGTCTCTGCTTGGAATCCTTCCACGGCTCCCAGTGAGCTCCGGGGTAGCACCGAGCAGCCCCACCTCCACAGGCCTCTGCCTCCAGGTCCTGCCTGTGCTCCAGCCCGACTAGGGGGCCGCGCTGATGCATACGTGATTCTAAAACTTCCTACTCCTGCTTTGAGGTTAACACATCTTGGTATAAAACAGTGACACTTGCTATAACTGTGTACCCATCTGTCTGTCCCCTTCACCAGACTTCAAGTTCTTCTAGGCCAGGGGCTGAGTCTTGCTCAGGTCTGTAACACTAGACTCAACACAGAGCCTGACACTGACTAGGTGCCGAGTAAATGTGTGGATGAAAAAGGAATCGCTAGGAAAGTGCTGTCATGACATTCTTCCTTTAAGACTGAGATAGATTGTAAGAATCGACTTCAAGCACATAATTAGTGTACTTCCCTTTTCTGCCTTGTAACCTGGACATTTATTTCCATACCTGCTGGGACAGAGAGAGTCTCACTGCCTTCCCTTCCCCACCGAGCTGTCCAAAATAGAAAAATGAAAATACCTAGAACCTGGCAAAGGCACCGTTTTCCGTCTGGATCACTAGCCCTGCTGTGATGCTTGTTTTGGATCAAATGATCTTCTCCTGATGTTAACTCTCAGCAATAATAAGCCTTCAGAGTTTATCGTATGAATGAAATGATTTTTTTTCACTCCTCTATTTATATTTCTTTTTTATGTATCTGGCTCCAGTCCAAGTGTGAGCATAAGGTAAGGTGTACGGAAATGAGGAGCCCCAAGTACACTTGGGTGAATCTCACGGGGCAGAGCGGTGGCCAGACACTTCTTCTGGGTGGAAATCGGCCCAAGGAGCAGACTTGCTCATACTGTACTAGAAAAGCAGACACATCTCTGCCCAAGTGTGTACCACTTCTGGTGCTTTTCAAATTTACCTAAGAAGTCCTCAAAGCCAAAGTGTTTTTTAGCTATTTTCTAATAGATTTTGTTTTTGTGTTTATTTTTGTGTGATAGCTTTGTGCATATGTCACTGATAGCCTCACCCCCGTGTATTGGTTTTGAATGACACTGTCATTTAGTATTAGGCAGTTGGCTTTTGAGCAGGTTACTTGAAGTGATGAAAACACAAACACTCCATGTCCTCTAGTAACTGACTGTCCAGCGTGGCTGTCCCTTGGTAATGGAGGCATTGCCGTAAGGGGCTCGCAGCCTCAACAGGGATTTCTCCAGAGCCTGTTTGAAGGACATTGCTGGGTTCATCAGTGGACTATGGCTCTGGCTCCTTTGTGACTACAAAATAAAATCCAAGTTCGTTAGGGTGACCTTCAAGGACTTTAGTGGTCTGATCCCAAGCTTCCTTGCTCAGTATTATCTCTCAGAAGATGGCCTCCCTAGGCTTTTGTCAAAAATATCCTTAACCACAGTTAAATTTTACAGTAATTTATTTAAATCCCTGCTATTCCTTGCCTTTAGACAAGCTACACAGAGTTGCCCATGTGAGAAGCAGCTCTCATGCAATTCAGGGCGAGAATGTGGCTCGTCCAACCTCCCAGTGACTCTCATTTTGAGGCTAATATTTGAAATCGATGGTTTGTTGCCAACCTTGTTATGAGTGTCAGGCCTTGTTCCATCCCAGGGTCCTCCTCATATCCCCATCCCAGCTCTCATAGAAGACTGTTCGAGTGCTCCCAGCAAAGTGATTGTTCTGTACGGTCCTCTCTGGGTGTCTGTGGGGGACTGGTTCCGAGACCCTCAGGGACACTGAAATCCTCAGATGCTCAAATCCCTGATATAAAATAGCACAGTATTTGCGTACAACTTATGCGCATCCTCCTGTATACTTTAAATCACCTCTGCATTACCTATAACACCTAATACAATGTAAGTACTGTGGAAATAGATATTACACTGTATTGTTTAGGGAATAATGACAAGAAAAAAGTCTGTATGTTGTTCAGTACAGGCGAAACCATCCTAGGGCTAACTACATTTTTGATCCACAGTTGGTTGAATCCATGGATTTGGAGCCCACAAATACCAGAGGGCTGTGTGTGCCACATCAAGTCAGATCATTCTACACATTCCATCCAAATTTGGTGACAATCTTCCTACCTCCATCCTTCCTACCTCCCCCCATCCCCAACACAGATACTTTTTATTCCGGAAAAAGTTTAGGTTTCCAGAAACTTTGAGGGACCAATACAGTGAGCACTCATATTCTCTCCTAGATTCATCAGTTGTTAGCACTCAGCCACGTTGGCCTCATCTTTCCTTCACGTGTGATCGAACATATGGTATCTGTTCACCTTTGATAATGCCCTTTATAGATGTTTCCTTTTCAATTCTTCAATCATTTCTTTTAGATTTATTAATACCTTTAAGTTTGAGATTCAGTAATGAGTCACACGTTACATTTAGTCATTGTGTCTTTTTGTAATCTTTAATCTGGGGTAATTTTCCCCACTCTGTGGCAGACCAATGGCAGGGAGGTCAGGTCGCTTGTCCGTCACCACTGGGTGGGAGGGATGATGTTGTAGATGACAAGTAAAGGAGGGGTTTAGGATATGTGTGTGGTCAGAAAGTGGGGAAGTATGAGCACAGAAAGAGGGGACAGGGAAAGTGGGAGAAGTCCTGTTGGAAGAGGAGGCAGATTTGGAACACAAGTTGGCTGAGATACATGGAATGAATTAAACACTCTTGCTTGCTTTAATATAAATCACCTTTTCATAAAATTTTATCCCTGCCCCAAAGGCTCATCTCTGTGTCTAGCCAACAATTACAGTTTTACTTATTTTAAAAAAATATTTTAAAAATATTTTTTAAAAAGTATCTTCATTTATTCATGGCAAAGGTGGGGCATGCCACTGTTCCTTTTACTGCCTGAACTCACAAAACCAAATGAAACCCTGATAGATTTGCTCTCCTGGGAGATCACCTAATTTCTTACTTTCATTTGAAGCTCAGGTGAAGCCTCTTGACTGCGAAAACTGGTAGCAGTTATGTGTGTGTTGGGGCTATCTTCTAACCTTTTAGCAGCACAATTAATACATAATAAAAACGATGTCAGAATGTTTGATTTTTATGTTTGATGTCAATAACTCCTTAATGGAGCTGTGACTGGGGGAGGGTATGTAAGTAGGACCTAAAAGTGGCTGAGTGGTGACACTTGGAGCCCGTGGGGGTGCAAGGTGCTGCCTCTCATGCTGGGCCAGGGCAGCACAGGAACCTATGCCTCCTGCAGCCCAGATCCCAGGGGGCCCTCATTTTTTTTCTTTTTCAAGGATTGGTTGTTCAGCTCTCTTCTTTCATTTCCAAGAAATATCACAGTATTTTTCCAGTAAATTCCCCCCCCCCTTTTTCTTTAGCTAACTAGCCTTGTTTTATGTTGCTTGTAACCAAAAGAACTTGTTAACAAATACAGATATTTGGGTTGTTTACAATGTTTTATTATCATTTGCAGAACTTCTTTGAATAGCTCCATCCTTGTGGAGCTATTCCACATCCTTCATATCTCATATTTCCCATTTTTCTAGAAGTGGAATTTCTGGGTCAGAGGCATCCATTTCTGTTTTCACTGTGCACTCTGCCAGCTGGGACTAGAAGGTTTACTGATTACATTCCCACTGGCAACTGTGTGCATCTGCCGCTCCCCGGCATCACACCAAAGTCACTACTACCATTCACTTAGTTTTTGTAAGTTTCATAGGGACAAACACTGTCATTATGTTAACTTAAATTTGTTTGTTACTGTTGTTACTAGAAAACTTAATCTTTTCATAAGCTAATTGGTCATTTATATTTCTTCTTTTGTGGCTATCCTATTTATACCTTTTTTTTTTAAATTAGGGTGTTCATCTTTCTGTTGATATGTTACTACTCTTCCTATTAAGCATCCTCTGTCAGGCGTGTTAGGAAAATCACTGTTTCTTATGTAATGTAAACATAACTAATGGAAAACTTCATTAGCTGTGTTTTTGAAATACAGATTTTTAAAATTTGGATGTGGGTGAATCATTAAATCTTTTCTTTAATGGAAAAGGCTTCTAAAATATTTTAGAAAGGACTGAAATGTGTTGGGTAATACCTGTAACACATGACCAGGGAGTGTATTGGTAGTGGGATAATTGTACATGTTTCATACATGCTCACGTGGAGTGGAGAGAAGCTTACTGGTTGTGTGTCACTTCCTTAGGTCGTCTTTCCAGACGTTTCCTGAAGGCCTCCTGTGCTTGAGCACTGGGGAGACGTGAGTGCGCATGGACGCCGCTGCCCGCGGTGGAGGAGGGGCCTCACTGGGCCTGAGAAGGTTCCAGGCATGCGATGGGCAGGAGTGTGCACCTCGGGGCTAAGGGGCTGTGGCTACAGTCCCTAAGAGGCATGACCGGAACAAGAGAATGGGACTGCAGCCCAGTGTTTCCTGGGCCGTCCTCTTTTTCTCCCCTTTCATCCTCAAGGACCTTTCTCACTGTCACATTGAGCTTTTAGAGTATGTGTTTAATAGTCTCTTGTTGGGTGCCATTAGTAAGCTGCTAAATCAAAAAAAGTTTAAATTCTGTTTTTATTTAACCATTTTACCAGATGTTTCCTGTGGCTTGACAGACGTACCATTTACTAGAAAGTTACACTCCTGAGATTTTGAATGTTATGGACACTGTTGCTATAGACAATGACTCTGTCAGGGCAGGATTTGGAAGACAACTTTCACATCATTTTGGGGTTGAAGATGTGTTTTTCCCCCGAACAGAAATGCTGTTTTCATAATCTACTTTTATCTTCTCTGTCACAATTCTAATCTCTGGTTTATAAAAGACTATAACTGGTTGATCAGAGTTTATTCCAATAAATACCCCAGTGCTTCAGTTGGTATTACTTTCTGAAAGCAGCCAAGGTCAGGTACATCTAGGTCTTGCTTGCAAAACTCACCTGGGTTTAAAAGAACCCGGGTAGTGGACAGGTGAAAATTTAAATTGGACTGAAAATCTATAACTGATGCTCCACTTCTTTGGGCTACTTGATGCTGGGATGTGGTTAGGAAATCTGCAGACTTGGCGATTAATTGCACCCACCTAACGCTCAAGGAGACAAACCCAGGATGGCTGTGGTACCTTTGCCTCTCCAACACCTGTAGTCAGCATTTCTGGGCATCTTGAGTCCTAACAGAAAAGCCTGTTGTCTAGGATTCTGCGGGCGGGGGAAGGCAGAAGGAAGTTGCTTCCTACAACACACAAGCGGGACTGGAGTTGTGCTGCACCAGAGGAGAAATCGGGGATTTTTAACATTCCTTCTCCGAGGGGCCAGCCGCAACTGTGCCGCGGAACTGCATCTCTCCTGCAGAGCTAGCCTAGTCCTGCAGCCTTCCTTTCCTGTGTTTTATTTAGCCTTATTTTGGAGTTTTATAAAAGCCTTATGTTATGGAAGATGGAGAAACAAAGAAGAGGAAATCTCATGTTATAATTCTGACAGCAGATCTATTTTCTCACCAAGTGGAACTGTAATGATGCATGTAACATCCTGGCAAGACCCACTCTGTAAATAAACCCTCCCAGGAGTTTCTAACCTATCCCAGGACCCATAGGATACTTTTCTTGTGATGCGGGGGCAGCTGGGCCCCTTACCTCCCAAACCCTCCTTTCAGGGGGGACTTTTATTCTGACAGGCACGCCCGTCCAGTTTTGTGCCTGGGACTGCTTGCCAAGTTTGTGAGGCCCAAGGCTTTCTTGTGGGAGGACGCTGGGCTGTCTTCATGCTCTTTGGCAATGATTAAAGTGAGGTTAGTACCAAGAACCCTTTCATTTTATTCCCTTATCCTTGCTTTTTCAAACCAGATGGCAACCCTGTATTTTCAGCTGTAATTAATTTAAACTGCGAGGCAGCAAGTCCTGGGAGAGGTAAGAGTTGGTTTTGTTCAGAAGGGACAGCAGTGATTTTCCTTCTCATCCCTCCCTCCTCACCAAATGGCACCTTGTCCCAATCAGATCCATGCCATGAACAGTTTCTCCTGAGGGGCCTGGAAGGGGCCAGAGCTGCTGAGAGTGGCTGCAGCGCTGGCTGCTCGAGCCGCGGGGGAGCTGGAAGGGTTAACACACGCCCGGTGATTGTTTCCTTAATGGCCTGAAAGTAACCAAGCTTCAGGTGGTGACTGACATGTTACTGCCAGGCCGGGCTGTCACGTGACCGCCTGGAGACCATGGCGCACAGTCTGAGTGGTGCTGACCGGGGAGCTCAGGGTGCTTTTTCTTCCCACTGAGGGCAGCTGCCAGGATCGCCTCCAGAAGGGGGCATGTTTTAGGTTTAACATTTATTCTTAAAGAAAATTACAAGGGAAATAAAAGCACTTGGCCACAATTGAAGTCTGGAGGTTCTGACCTCAGCTATTTGACCACTTCCCTCCATGGAAATTTTACTTGAGTCCTTCCTCTGTAAGTTGCCTTAGAGTGCAGGATCAATTAGAGATTGAGAGATCGTTCACATTCAGTAGAAATGAATGCTTTTGTTTCATCTCCCGGTAACTTGTAAAATAAGTCCACACAGCAGCCTCTCCTCCTACTTTTCCTTCCCCTCCTTGTTCTGAATGAAGCTGAGCTTAAAATGGAGAGCGAAGGACTGGACTACTCGAGAGCTGAGCGTCCAGGTGCACTCGCCTACCTGCACAGTTAGGTACGGCCAGGTTTCAGTTTCCCACTCCGAGAAACGTACTTTCAGCCGTTACGGAGGAGTTGCAGAGTGAAGATGATCTGTTAACGATGATGTATGTGCCAAGCACTTTGTAAAACTGTACACAAATGTTATACAAATGGTAGTTATTACTATTATTAACATTAGCCATCTTCAGACGACTTGAAGCAATTTTTAAAGGCTCATAGTGAGAAATGAGAACCACAAGTATGTAGCTTGCAAGTCTCCAAAATGCTCACTGTTGTTTACAACATCACTGACTGCAGTTGGTCCCTGTGTGTGTTTGAGTTCACTGAATTTAGTGAGTTGGGTGGATGTTTCTTGTGTATTTAATTTTTATATAAAATGTTTACATTATTTAGAAGCATTTCTCTCGTGACCCCCTTGGGCTGTTTTTACAAAGCCTTGCAATTTCTGTTGTTGTGGACCAGACCCATCCTTTCGGGAACCTTTTGTTTTTCTCTAGAAGAGAGGACCAAACATGGGATGAAAAATGCATCCTGTAGTTCCAACCTCCTTTACCACCAATGGCTTGTCAGAACTTCTAAGGACTGAAAATTATACAGAATTACCATATAATTCAGCAATTCCACTTACAGGTATATACACAAAATAACTGAAAACAGGGACTCAAACAGATATTTGCACACCCATGTTCGTTGCAGCATCATTCACAATAGCTAACAATTGGAAGCAACACAAGTGCCCCTCACCAGATGAATGGATTAACAAATGTGGTCTACACATACAGTGGAATATAATTTAGCCTTGAAAAGGAAGGGAATTCTGACACATGCTACACCATGGATGAACCTTGAAGACATTATGCTGAGTAAGTCACAAAAGGACTGTATGATTCATCTATATGAGGTACCTAGAGTAGTCAGAAATCATAGAGACGGAAAGTAGAATGGTGGTACTAGGGGACGGGGGAAATGGGGCGTTAATGTTTAATGAGCACAGGGCTTCATTGTGGGATGATGGAAACATTCTGGAGTTGGATGGTGGTGATGGTTGTACCACATATGAACGTGCTTAATACCAGTGAGCTGTACCCTTAAAAGTGGTTAAAATAGTGAATTTTATGTATAGTACTGTACTGTAGTAAAAACATAAACTTAAAAAACTAGGACTGATGATTAATCAAGTAAACATTACTGAGGCTGTTATGTGTAAATCTTTCTATTCCACGCTCTCCTGGGAGGAGCCAGGTAGCAGAGCAGAGGCAGGCCGCTTGGGGGACAGACGTTTGGCTCTCCAAGAATACGTACTAGGTTCCCAGTTAGGCGAGAGTTGCAGTGTGGTGACTATTGGGGAGATGATTTTAATTTAAAGAATAGTCAAGATCAACCGCTGCCATTTGGTTTTGGATTCCTCCTAGAAAGGAAAGGTGCATGACACTTGGGATTAGGGGATGGTCCTCCTCTGGATTCCCCAAAGGCATTTTTAGAACCATCAAGTCAAGGGTTTGGGGGGAAAAGATGCCACTTTAGTGATATTATGATGAAGCCAAATAGACAGCTTAGGGAAAGTTAGTTCTGAATTCTATGCAGAATTTGAAATGGAGAATATTTGAAAAGAAATGAGGTTTATAATTCAGAGATGAAATGGGCTGTCAGTACTGTTTTTTAAATCAGGTCCTTTGGGACCTGCTTTAAGAATAGAGATTGATTTGTAATTAGCCTATCAATTGCCAGTATATTAATAGTAACCTTTCTCAGCACCTGGAGGTCTTCAAAATAATCTTTGCTTTAAAGTAATTTTTAAATTTTATTTCTATGATGCAGTCTATGTTTTTTTTTAAAAACAAAACAAAACAAAAATCTTAACCAGCCCTTTCCCGTACTTTTTGGAAAGATGGAGTTCAGCCTGGACTGCCTGGGTGCTAAGAGGCAATGCTGAGAATTGATACACTACGTGATTTGCTCTCAGATGGAAGGCCCTTAAGGTCCTTCATTATTACTATTTTAAAGAATATATAGTAGATGCCCCAAGATCCTTTATTAGATAGATGTTTAATCACTTCATATACTCAATGCCTAAACTTTCAAACTTCTTAATATAGTTGCACAATAATTTAACTGCATAGTTTTTTTGTTTGCAAAGTCTCTAAGGTCAGCCGGGATAGGTGAGCAACTTTAAAAGAAAACCGGCTTCATAAATTTTGTTTAGTGCTAAATAAATTCATTGAATCAGAGGTTATCCTCTAATATGAAGCAGTCCATGCAGTAATCTGGAACTGGTTACTACCAACCTCAGGGCTGGACACGTGGGACGGCTGCTGGCGTTCGGGTGGGGATGTGATTGGGAGGGGACTGTCGTGAACCAAGTGGCACAGAAAGGAAGTGTGATTGTCTCTGATAGGCATGCACACATGATGCATGCATGTGTGGGAACTCACTGCATCTGCTCTTTAGTCAATATGGGGTCACAACACTTAATTAAAAGGGAAAAGCCGGCTGGGAGGATTTCACGGACTGTGTGACATGGGTGCAGAATTAACTAGCGGCATCTTGGGTTGTTTTGTTAGAAGTCTAGTTTTAGTGTTTATAGGTCTTGGAAAATTCCTGATGTTGAATGTTCTGTCGGTCTCAGTTCTTACTTACCAGGCCATATACCCTGATTTTTAGTTCAGAAGTATGTTGCCATACATTGAAGGGAATGAACCTTTTCCTGTGTGCTCTGTTCCTTAGGTCACATCTGGATTATTAGGGCTAGTCCTAGGTGACCCCCTGAAAGATGAGTGTTCAGTTGCAGAGCATGCAGCATGGGTGACGGGTGGATAAGGGTCTTGTCTTAGAACAGTTTAAGGTATTCTGTGTGGGGAAGAGAATTCTAGGCATGGCGAGGCTGACGCGGAAACAGTTTCCAGTAGCTGGAAGAGGAAAGAGAGTTCATTGAATTTTTCCAAAAGGGAGACCTGGAACCAAAGAAAAGTATTGGAAGGTGGCTTTCATTTGCTATAAGGAAGAACTTTATATCGAAGCTTTTCATAGTTGAGTGAACGGCCTGAGGGGGAAGTAAGTGTTCTTAAGTGTTTAAGAAGTGGAGCTGGGATTCGGCATCTGCCCCCGTTATTTGAACCATTTGATCGTGAAGCTTTTTCCCTCTGAGTAGGACAAAGCATCCAGTCTTTTCACTAACCAGTTTTATAATACTGCCCAGTGATTTTCTGCATAATGTGGAGTAAAAACCAAGAGGGAACCTTCAGATGGCACAGGACTAGCTGGGAGAATGGGAGAGAGGATGGCTCCTGAAGGTCTTCTCCGGCCGTTCATTTCTGGCCTATTTGTGACTGCTGGGGATGTCCTCGAATTTCTCCAGGAACCTGTGAGCCAGATGCTGCCCCAGGCCACCCAGTGTCGTGAGTTCCTCTGTCTTACTCACACCTATTAGTGCTGGCTTCTCCCAAAAACGTGTTTGCTTTTTGGTTGGTTCACAGAACAGTTGTATGCTGGACACTCTTCTAGACACTGACTTATGGAAACTTCTGAGCAGCCCACACTGCATAGAGTCACTTTTCCTGTTTGTTTCAGTCCAGGCGTGTCTGGAAGGAACGTGTCTTCTCTCCTAGCCTTGGATTGGTGGATGCTTCCACCTCCGTCCTCTGCCTTCCTGAGGTGGCATCTAAAGCAGTGGGTCCTACACGCCCCTTTTCCAGCCCAAGGAAGGCTTTGCCAGTGAGTCTTAGAGTCAGACTGACATGGGGGGAGTGAAGCAGCAAGAACTGGGCATCTGGGTTGACCCCAGGAAAGCTGCACTGGATGGTCCTGTGGTCAAATCCCTGTATTGCCCTTCTCTCTAGCCCTTGTCTCAGCTGTCTCAAGTAGTCCCTGAAGCACAGCAAGGCAAAATACCAGCATGTGGAGGCCTCTGTTGCTGTGCAGAGAGAGAGATGATCTTTCCTGGGTTTTTGTCCACCTCAGATTTTGCAGCTCAGTTAGAGAAGCAAAGACATATGTTTTCCATCCCCTCTCTGGTACAAGAATTCTGTTTAATGCCAAAAATATGATAGTGGTTGTAGTTTTTAAAAGATACCATTCATTGAGAGAATATATAATGACAAAAACGACAACAAATTTAGTAGTGGTAGGAATTTTAAATTAATTTATCTTGTATTAATCTCAGCAACATGTCCATTTATTTGAAAACTCTAAGTGTACGTGTGTGGGACACGTGGTCTGTTTCACCTGTAAACACTGCTTGATGTGCACACGGATTCCTGCCCCGTGTGCATTAAGCTCCCAGGGGTCCCCAGCCCACAGGTGGAGACCCCCTGCTTCCATGGCAACGGTTGCTAACGTGGGTGTGAAGGAGATACTTTGCCAGCAATATTCTCAGCATTGACCTGTTTCTCAAACTTAAGTTTTTCCTAAAAAACTAACACTAATAATGGAAAACATGTGCAGTTTTAGTCAGAGAAAACTGGGGCCTTATTTACACAGAGCTGTGCTGTTCAGAAATGCGAGTGGAGTCTCTGGGCAGCCTGTGCGGGTCTGCCCTGGCCAGCATCGCCGAGAGTCGAGCATCTGCAGGTAGCAGGTGCGGGAGCCCTTAGCTTTACCAAGCCAGTAAGGTCTCTGAGTCCTGCACTGGGCGTGGGGGACGCTGCAGAGGCTGTCCCTGGACTCCCTCGGAACCGCGGCCTCTGACTTTACACCTCATCCTCGCCAACCTCGTCACCTGGCTTTGGGCCCACCGTGGGGAGAAGGGAAGGGCAAGGACTGTCACAGTAGCAGCTTGCTGACTCCAGGGAATGACACGTGATGAGCAAAGGGAGGGAGATGGAATCACGGGAGGGAGCTGACCCGGGAACAGAAGCAGCCAAGCAATGTGAGACTACTTCGCACAGGCAGGCAGGCCTGTCCTGGAAGCCTCCCTGCGTGTCTTCTGAAAAGGATGTTCAGGAATGGACATCGAAAGGACCCCGAGTCACTGAGAAAGGAACAAAGTAAACTGTGGGGTGCTTCAGACAGGTTTCTAACTAAAATCATTTTAAAAATAGTTTCTCTCTGAAGGTTTACCTTTCCGTTACCTGAAGCTTTACTTAAGTGGCCGCTGCTGGGTAAACTGGCTCCAGATCAGTCAGGTTTCCGAGTGTCCTGGGTCCCTCACGACTGTGCTCAAGGAAAGGAGAGACCTTCCGTCTCGCAGGGAGAAAGGGCAGATCACGAGGGGCGGGGGGACACGACCCTTGGCGGCTCTGCCTTGAAAGCTGCAGAGCCGGAGCCGCTGCTCATGCTGATTTAAGGACTCTCACTCTTAAGAGTGCTTTCATTGGAAACCCTTGACTCAATTATAGAGACAAAGTCTCTAACAAGAAAACAGCACCCAGGGACGAGTGTTTCCCCTTACACCGTTCAGTATTGCTGCTTTTCTCTCCAGCACCATAGATAGGAGCCATTTTTGAAACTGTCACAGGCAATTATGGCAGATGAGGATTGAGTCCCTGCTCTGCCACCTCCGAGCCCACCTTCCCTCCGTGTAAGGTGGGAAGGTGGTGGGCACCGCAGAGGTGGCACGGGAGCAGGGACAGTACTCACAACTGGCCGTGCTCTCGGGGATGTTTGCCATCATGGGCCCGTGAGTGCAGGAACCATGAGATCTGTGCTTCACTCTTTCTTCATCTGTCCAGAGTGTCGCTGAGCCCAAAGGTTTTGGAAGGTAACTTGGCTGACAAGCATCTTCTCTCATCTCTGTAGGGCAGGTGGGGGCTGTGTTCTCCTGGTTTCCTGGAGCACACGTGGAGGTGGGGGGACGGCCAGCCCTCCACCTTCTCCCTGGCCTGCCTGGCCTCACACCCTGGTCTCTGCTGGAGCTGTCGCTCTCATGCTGATGAAACATGCCTCAGAACGACAGGTGTGCAGGACAGGTACCTGGGCTCCAGTGCATCTTAGCGACTGCTCTTTAAATGTCCAGAGGAAGCTTTAAAAATGTTTTTGGATTAATCATAGATAAAGCAAAAGAAACAAGGGTGTGGAGAATATCTAAAGATGCAAAAAGCAATAACGGAATAGGGGAGGGAAAGGGAATCGCACTCATTCGCTAGCACCGCCCTAACATAGGGCCGCAGCCTGGGTGGCTTGAAACAGCAGAAATGTGTCTCAGTTCTGGAAGCTGAAGTCCGAGATCAGGACGCCGGCAGCGTTGGTTTCTTCCGAGGGCTATGAGGGGAGGGTCTGCTCCAGGCCTCTGTGGTAACTTCCGCTCGCCCAGGTGTTCCTTGGTCGTAGGTGACCGTCTTTTCCCTGTGCCTTCACCTCGTCTTCCCTCTGTGCATGTCTGTCACTTTGTCCTGTTTCCCATTTTTCATGATAGGACAGCGGTCGTAGGGGATTCAGGCCCACCCTGATGACCTCGTCTTTCTCCCTCCTCTGTAACGACCCTGTTTCCACGTTCACTTTCACAGATACTAGGGGTTAGGAAGTCACCATCTTTTCAGGGGACTCAATTCAACCCATTACAGAAATCAAAGACAATTCACAGAGGAAAGTAAATATATGCAAAGATGCTTCACTGCCCTGAAAACGGAGGAAATGCAGATTAAAACAAGAGGGAGTGGGCCCCGCCCCGAGAATGGTAGAAGTCCACAGGCCGCAGAGGCCAGTGTCACCGGGGAGCACGTCAGCAGCAGTGTCCGGCCAGCCACAGCCGGCAGAGGGAGAGCAAAGTAGACAGCCACTCGGCAAAGGTCTTTGGTCACATCTCCTGAAGTCAAAGGCAGTGTGCTCTGCAACCCAGCGGTGGCACCTGCAAAGTCACCTGGGAGAGAGTCAGAGCTGTTGCGCAAGCGCTGGGACATGTGCGTGAGGGTCTAGGCGCCGAGGGCTGTTTCCGTCAGGAGAGTCCAGAGCTGCCAGGCACGCGCCAGTGGAGGAGCAGGTGCGTGGAGTGTGGCGTGTTCACGCACAGGAGCACCGCAGAGCGGGCAAATGGCATGAGCAGCCAGGTCTCCGTGTCAGAACGTGGATAGAGCCCCAAAGCCATGTTTGGGAGCCCGGTTGTTCAGCAGGACACACACTGTGACACTGTGCTGGATGAAGCACCAAATACACGACAGGGTGTAGCTGGGGAGGAAGAGAGAGGAATGGGCCCGGGGAGGGCCTGGAGCAGGACCCTCACTGTGTCTGCCTGTCCTGTGGCTTTTATCACCACCAGGGGGGAGAAAAGCCTGGACGGGGGTGCGTGTCATTTGTTAGTTCCGGGTGGCAGGTACGTGGGTCTTTGCCACCCAGGAAAATGAAAAGAGAAGGGTTTGGAGCCAGTTAAATGTAAGCTGGAACCCTTGCACGGTACTAGTTTTGTTAACTTAGACAAGTTACGTAACCTCGCTGAACCTCAGTTGACCCATCTGTAAAATGGGGATGATGGTGTTAACTTTGCAGTGTTGTGGTAAATGTAGTAAGATAAAGTCTAGCACGCGATCAGGCATGTAGCAGTTGATAAATGATAGCAGGTAATAATGAGGATCAACACACATGGTTTACTTAGAGGTACTCTCAGCTCCTAACGCACTCTACGTCTGGACACTGCTTTCTAAAGGCAACATTCCGATGCTGTATGCTTCTCCTGCCAAGCCCTCGGGCCGCAGCTGTCACGTGAGAGATGGAGCAGATGAGCCACATGCTGGGTAGTTCCATGGAGTTGATTTTTGAACTCTGAACCAGCGCAAAGTGGGACCCTACCTTTGTGGGGAGTTAATGGGGAAATGTTACGGGGGTGACGTGGCCACAGTTTAATTCGCTGGCTGCGATGGCATTCACTCTTGGGTTTGGTTCCCTAGACTTTTTGTGGCTTCCTTCTAAATTATCAAGCGCTGGGAAGCTAGGGTAGTTGGATACGCAGTTACAGGCAAAGGCATTCAGCGGCCCCGTGTCCCTGCTGATGAGGACGTGCCTGCTGTTGAAGCCGAGTCTCAGGGTCATCATGTGTGTCTTTGGGACCATCGGAATGCCGGTATTTCCCAACTTTTTCCTGCCTATACATACCTCTTGCCGTTCTGTGCCTAGGAGGGTGTCTTCGCCTCCTCTCCCAGCACCTCCGCACACGGCTGTACCCAGGCCTCGCTTTGCAGCCACCACCCCCACTTCCCTTCTGAAATTGGCACAGAGGAGTGACGTGGCTTGACCAGGATGTCTTGGAGACACACCCAAGCGCCTTCTTGCTTGCGAGGGAAGCAGTGACTTCTGCTCAAGAGAAGAAAGGAGCAGTGGTGATGAGTTTCTTCCTGTGGGGGCGTCGAGCTCTGGGACATTTAGAGTAGGGAGGAGGACAACAAAAGACAGAGAAGGTGACAGGAGGGAGGAAACCTTTTGCTACTATTGATGCCCAGATTTTAAATGTTCTGTAAATTCTACTTTTCCAGAAAAAAGTCTTTTCTGCTGTAATTTTCTCTGAAATGTCCTTAATTCCCTTTTCATTCACCACATATGCTATTAACTGGACTCACACATAATATAGATACTTAGATGTTTCATTTATTCAGTGGGTAGTTGTTCAGACATCTGCCATGCGGTCAGCCCTGCGCCCAGCACCGAGGAGGGCACGGGTGGAGGAGGATGCAGTGTTGGCCCTCCCGAGAGTGGACAGTCCAGCCAGGAGGCCCCAGGAGCAGCACTGGCCTGTGCCTGGCCTCTTCCACTGCGCCCGGGGCCTGTGGCTGAGCGTGGTAGCACGGGAACCCCAGAATGTGTCCTCAAAATGCCTCACACTCGTATTCCCTCCTGGCCAGAGGAAGTCAGCCTCCGTGAGTTTAGTGAGTTTAGTTAATAGCCGTCAATAGTTGATGCAGTTCCGTAAAGCTCTCAGAATGTACAGTAATATATTCCGAAGGGTTTGCCCCCAGCTCTGAGCTCCTGTTGGTTTCAGGCATACAGAGGGACACGGGGCACTTTTTTCATGTGATGGGTCCTTTCATGATTTCACCGCTTGGAATCTAGTTTACTTTTCCCCAAACACTGTCGCCCTTCTTGGTTTCTCTGCTCAGAGTGGGTACAGTAGCATGTGGCATCTGTTCCCCAGAACACTCTGTCTTGGGTGAACGTAGCATGGCCCCTCCTTCCCCTCCCCTTCCAGCTTTCTCTCCTAAGCAGCTGGCAGTGGACACACCCCCGTAAGGATGGGGGCGAGCTCCTAGGGCCAGGGGGCCGCCCAGCCTCGGTGGCACCGGCCGGTCCTGGCGTGGAGCCCCCGAGCCCTTCAGGCCCTGACAGGGCTGCAGTTGGCTTTCAGCGCAGACTCCTGCGTCCTGGGCAGGATGCGTGTGGTTTGGGTCTGCGTCCCGAGAGCACATGATGCTTGGGAAGCAGCGGGGCCGGGGAGAGGTGATTCACTGGGGGGGGGGGGGGGGGGATGTGGAAAACAATGTCTGTCTTTAAGCTCTGGGAACCAGGAAAATGAGCTGGAAATGTGAGTAATATATAATTTTACTAAAATTAACCAGCAAGTTCTTCAAACGTTTTCTTTCCGTGTTTTTCAGTGTCTTTGTCTGATCCATAGGGCCCTGCTGCATTATGTTTTCGGTGGACCATTTTTCTGGTCCGTGTCCCCAGAAGCCCCCTTCTCCCCGCTCCTCCCTGTGGGGTGGGCATGCAGCAGGTCTGAAGGAGCACAGGTGGCAGGTTGGGTGTGGCACTGCCCGTCTTACCCCTGCCCTGTCGGCTGGGGAGCCTTGCACAGCTCACCGCCCTGTCCGGGCGTCCCTGTCTCGTGTGACTGCGCTTCGCCAGTATTAAAGTGCCACTTGGATGTAAGGTGTGTTGGTGACACTGTATGTACTGGTGACCTTGACTTTGGGTGGGAGCAGATGCTGTCTGAGCCCTAGCCTGCTCCTTTGTGTATCCTCGGTGGGGGGAGGTCTTCATCCTTGAACTTTCCCAGCCTTTTTTCCGTTCTTGTGGCATGTGCTACCCCACCTTGTGCCTGGGCGGGCACAGTAGCCCTGCCTGGCCTTTCTGTCCCTGCTGGGTCATCAGCCCATGAGAGGGCAGGGCTGGGTCTTGCTTTCTGTAACCTTCACAGAATAGGGGCTCACTTAACACGGGTTGAGTAAACTGAAGTCTCAATTCAGCAGAGTCACATTCTGACTGAGGAGCTCACGAGTCCATTTCCTGAGTGTGCACGGTCACGACGTGGCCTGCGGAAGCACCATTTTGGAGGGTGGGGAGTGGGGAGAAGATTGTGTCAGGGAAGCAATTTTATCTTGTTAAAAATTAAATTTTGTATATATCCAAATTTAGAAGAAAACCTGATTCTGTAGCTGAGTGTGTGATAATGCATGGACAGGTTGCGTATTAAGGAGTCCGTATCCAGCTGGGGCTGCCAGGGCATCCCAGGCTGGCCTGGCCGAGTCTGCTCCCCTGTGGTGTTGGTGTGTGGGGTCGAAAACCCTGAGGCATTTGTGGCAGAAACCTGTAATATCTTCGGAATCATCACAGAAAGATGCCGTTAAGAACAGGCTGGTTTCGGTGTTAAGTATTTGTTGGCGGGGGTGGGGGGTGGTATTGTACTGTTTTGAAAATTGCCGGGATGCATGTGACATGTGCAGAACCAACCAGAACGTGTTCTTCCATGATTGTCTCATTGGGCTGAACATTTATTCTCTAATTGCTTTTCAATCATTGTGAATAGTCAGAGAATAAATAGGAAAAACCCCGTGAACTAAATGCTGTGCCCTATGCAGCTAATGACCCTGCAGTCAGTAAACTAAGCTTCGGGCTTACTTGGTTCTACTCACCTGTGCTGTGCAGCCTCCGTTGTCTTTATCTGTACACTCCCCAGTCCCCAGCTGAAGCCCTTGGAGGTGGAGCTCATTGTGGCCACACGGTAGACAGGATGTCAGGGCTCAGAAACCTCACTAAGTGGCTCGCTGGCGTGCCATGGGGCTCTCCGCTGCCGGTCCCGTGCCCTTCCCGCTGAGCCCCGGTGGCTCACCGACCGGGTCACATTGTCGCCCTGAAGGCTGTGAGCGCACCCCTCACGGTTCTGCGCCTACACGTGGGCACCCAGGGCGCCCGCCTTTCCTTGCTGGTCATCCCTGCGGGCTCCCACTGTGCACTCTGAAACGGACACAAGTGAAACAGGAACCTGAATAAGGCGGGCGGGCTGTCTCATTCCAGGACCCTGGGTGTGACACAGGAGGTCAGCGCCGCTGGGTGTGCGGGGGTAAAGGCACACAGGATCGCTCTGTGCTATTTCTTACAGCTGCAAGCCGGTCCGTGACATTAGAAAGGCACGCCCATTGCACACGTGCACGCTTGTGGGTGTGCATGATAACGTGCTGAATCACATGTGATTGCACTCAGCCAGTCGAGGAGGGAGGTTGTGGCTTCTTTCTCAGGGTCATGGTGCACAAGCCCAGCTTCTCTGCTAGTGAGACAGGTCATCCAGCCTTAAGGTAAGAAGGTGACTACTTGCATTCTCTGAGAATAATTTGTATTTCTTAAAGAAAAGTCACTGAAATCATTATCCGCCACATTTTTCTCTAAAAGACTTGATCATTAGCTATGAAAAAAGGTTGCTCTGTTAGCAGGCGGCATGGTGGGTTTAAAGGGCAAGACCTGAGGCAGAATCAACAGGGAAACGGACCAGCAGTGAGCTGGAACAGCATTCATGGTCTTTTATAAGCTGTGCCTTACTGGGTGGACTTTTTTTTTTAAATAGAGACAGAGTTTCTCTGTGTTGCCCCAGCTGGAGTGCAGTGGCTCAGTCATAGCTCACTGCAGCCTCAAGCTCCTGGGCTCAAGTGATCCTCCTGCCTCAGCCTCCCGAGTAGCTGGGACTACAGGCACCAGTGCTGGGTTGTTGTCTGATCTATGCAACATACAATGTTGCCTTCAGACCAGGCAGTATCAGACGGAGACAATATCTGCCATCTCATCTGTGTTCCACACAGCAGCTTCCAAGTGCTGAACACACAGCCAGGGCTGGTGATGGACTTTCCTAAAGCAGATTACTCTTGCTCACGTGTTCTGGATGAAGAACCGCACACTGGCCCTCCCCTCTCCAGACTGGCCCGAGTGTCCACGCACACAGTGTACCAGAGCAAGTGCCACCACTTGTTAGCAGTGGCCTGGGCCAGTGACTCCACCAGGTTGCTTGTCTGGCAAGAGGGAGCCTCAGCCTATCCTTGTTGGTGCTCCTGGGAGACCAAATGAGCAAATGCCTGTAGAGTCTTAGGACTCAACATGTAGCAAACATTCAGTTACTTCGGTTCTTCTTCATCATCATCATCATCATCATCATCATTGTCACTCTGCCTAAATCAGTGGTCCCCAGCCGTTTTGGCACCAGGGACCAGTTTCATGGAAGACGATTTTCCCACAGACCTGGGGGTGGGGTGGGGTGGGTGCGAGCAGTGGGGAGTGGCTGTAAATACAGATGAAGCTTCGCCCCCGGCCCGCCACCTCCCCGCTGTGCGCTCCCCGCTCCCTAAGTTTCCCAGGAGACAGGTTTTCCGTGGGCGGAGCGAAGGGTTGGGGGAAGTGGGTGGTGGAGCCCTGCAGCCTGGTTCCTAACAGGACTAGCACCAGCCCGAGGCCTGGCGGTTGGGGGCCGCAGGTCTAAATGGCAGGTTCTTGTCAACTAAGCTGGCCCTGAGCACAGACATCAGCTCTGCAGCTCTGAGCAGGTGGCGTCTGCCATGGAAGTGCGCAGATGGGCAGGTGGCGCTGCCAAGCGGGGTGTCCGTTTCTGTTTGGAGGGCCCTGCAGGACTGACTTCAGACCCTGCGGAAGGTGCCTCACCAGCACGCCGGGGCGTTACAGTCAGACTGACCTTGGTTAGCAGCTGGCTCCTCTGGTCAGCTATGTGACTTGAACTTTGAGGTAAAAAATTAAATGAAATAAACAAGATAAAGTGAAGAGCACAGAGTCAGTGTCCCCTTGCCCTTCAGAAAATGCCAGGTGTTCTCATCTGAATGCTTTTTCCTCTTTTTCAGGAACAAGACTGCTAATGGAGACTGCCGAAAAGACCCCCGGGAGCGGAGCCGCAGCCCCATTGAGCGTGCCGTGGCCCCCACCATGAGCCTGCACGGCAGCCACCTGTACACGTCCCTGCCCAGCCTCAGCATGGAGCAGCCCCTCGCACTGACCAAGAACAGCTTGGACACCAGCAGGCCGGCCGGCCTCTCGCCCACACTGACCCCAGGAGAGCGGCAACAGGTACGCCTATGTCCAGGAGGGTGGCAGAGAGTGGGTCCAGGGGGTTGGGGATGAAGCTGGATAGAGAGCCCCAAGCAGAGGACCATGAGGGCAGGGGTGAGGGCACCGTCCCTAGCCTCAGTTACACACTTGGGACAGGGAGCAGCAGAGCCAGAGCCTCACCTTGTATGTGAATTCCCACCCAGAGCGGCCTGAGCCGCACTGCCTAGGACCGTGGCCTCGGGCAGGACAGTCCATGTCTCTGGGGCTGTTTCTTTCTTGCACTACACTGGATGGTCTAGATGCGGTGCTTGTTCCTGCAGTCAGGACAGTCTATGTCTCTGGGGCTGTTTCTTTCTTGCACTATACTGGACGGTCTAGATGCGGTGCTTGTTCCTGCAGTCTTCCCTGACAGGCCTGTCTCTCTTAGGGTCAGTGTAATAATCCTCACGGGAATCCCAAGTTTACCCATTATAAGGCCATACAGACGAAGTTAAATGTCAGGTTGCTTTGCTTTGGGCTGGGATCCTATAAAGTCGGTGGTCACGGTGGTTATGAGCACGTGCTGATCTGAAACCTATGACTGGCACGTAGGAATTTTTTTCTTATTAAAGGAAAATAAGGAAATTAAATAAATACTTAATAAACATTGTTTGGTAGAAGAAAAGAAATCTTTTTAAAAATAGGGTTCCTGGCCGGGCGAGGTAGTTCACGCTTGTAATCCTAGCTCTCTGGGAGGCCAAGATGGGAGGATCGCTTGAGGCCAGGAGTTGGAGACCTGAGCAAGAGTGAGACCCTGTCTCTACTAAAAATAGAAAAATTAGCTGGGTGTGGTGGCACCTGTAGTCCCAGCTACTGGGGAGGCTGAGGCAGGAGGATCGCTTGAGTTTGAGGTTGCAGTGAGCTATGATGATGCTACTATACTCCAGCCTGAGCAATGGAGTAAAACCCTGCTTCCAAAAGAATAAATAAATAAACAGGGTTCCTAGGGAAATATATAATAAGAAAAGGCATCCTCAGCAATGAGGAGGTTTGGAATCACTGCATGAGCCTGTGACCTAGTGATAGGCCCTGAGGAGATGCCATGTGCGGCAGAGGGTGGCTCGGCGTCCAGTCGCTGGCATTCCGCTGCAAGAGCCTGCTGTGTCCTGGTAGCACTGCCCGCTTCCTCGGAGGTGCTCGCCTCACAGCCATCCAGGGCGGGCGGTGGCTCCGTCTTGCCCAGCTGAGCCCCCACACAGCCTGCACTGCCTGGTGTCCGCCTCTGAGCTGGTGTGCACGGGCCCGGGAGAGGCTGTTCTGGTGCTTGGGAATCCCAGTAAAGCTGACGAGCAGTCGCCTACCCTACCCTGGAGCCTGACGTCACAATCTCGTTTGTTTCATTCGTTCATGTAACCAAATGGCGCTGACCCCTGCTCTGTGCAAGGGGGTATGCCAGAAGCAGTGGTGGTCTCTGTCCTCGGCGCACTCAGTTTTAGTCCGGAGGAGAGACGGGTGATCAAATAGCTAAACTGTAGTTCAGCTACCAGCGTATCAGTAGACAGCCACTGATCTGCTCTGATACCCCAGGGATGAGGTCTCGAGGACACTCCTTTATCGAGCATTTCCTAGCCGCTGACCCTCGTGAGGCCCTGAGGAGGCAGAGCCGTGCGTGCGTGTGAGCCGCCGTTGCGGCCGCGAGGAGCTTGCAGTCTGGACAGGGACTGCATGAGCGAGGAAAGGATGACGCTGTCAGGCAGCAGGCCAGGGAGAGGCGTGTGGGCAGTGGGACCCACGGAGACTGGCTCGCTCTGCCCAGGGGAGGGCAGGTGACCTGCGAGGTGAAATCCCGCAGCGTTGCCATAGACTTCAGCCAGGACCTCAAACGTGCAAGCAGAAGAACCCAGTTTTGACTGATTTAAGCATAAAAGGAATTTATTTCTAGAATATAAGGAATTCAGCACTCTGGCCATTGCCACTGCCAGCAGGAAGTCCCCCAGGGAGAGGCCTGGGCCAGGATTCAACTCGGAAATGTAATCACTAGTCCACAAGGTCAGGGTGGGTCCTCTGCAGGCCCTGCCCTCCCCAGGCCTCTAGGAAGCTCGGTGTTTTCTTGGGTGACGGATTGACTTGACTCTGCGAGGCTCTTGAGAATCTTCTGGTTGATTATGGTCACAGTTGCTTTGCAGAAACTTTACTGCTGGACAGAGTGACCTGGCTCTCCTCACCACGGTCTTCCTCCACACCACCCCGCGTGGCCTGGCTGCCCAGCCACACGTAGTGAGAGTGTCTCCTCAGCCCGCCGTGCATGCCCGGAGCGCTGGAGCTTTTCTCGTGAGAACCTGGAGTCCCCACCTGTGTTCTTAAGGGATTCCTGGCAGGACTGAGAACAAGGCCACTGGCCCTGGGCCAGATCCAAGCCACCAGCTTTCCCGGCACGTGGCCACCACCTGAGCTGTCCTTGGCAGGTGGTGGGGGTTCTCGAGGCCGCGCGCCTCACTGTGCCTGCTGTCAGCGTGTGCTCCACCCGCCCGGTGCCACTCATCCAGCCCCTTCCCGGGCCGTGGCCTGGCCTAGCCTGCACGCTCCAGCCCCAGCTGCTTAGGTCCTGTGCTGAGGACACGAAGGCGAGCCACACGGTCCCTGCTTTCCAGCAGCTCTGAGGCACCCACCCCCTGTCCCCGAGAATGTTCTTCCACTGTGTCATCCCGCAGCCCAGAGCGAGGGAGGTGGCACGGGAGGGTGCTTCCTGGGGCGGCAGCAGGACAGGCTGTGCTGCAGCCCTGCGGGCAGGCATGGCAGCAGCCTTCTGTGTGGCAGAAATGTGACTCAGATCTCTGGGAACTGGGACAGGAACGTTCCCAGAGAGGTATGTCCCAGGAGGCTGTGGAAAGTGTTCCGTGATGGCAGCTTGGAGGAGGGTCTGCGGCACTCCCAAGAAAGGGACAAAGAGGTGGCCTCGAGGGCAGCAGCAACTTCGAGGGAAGGGAGAAGATTAAGCGTCAAACACCCAAAGGACAGTGAGCCTCGGGACTGCTTCCGTATGGGTGCTGGCTGCCCAGCGCAGGGGTGCGTGGCGCGGGGCGAGTGGGCTGTGAGTGACAAAGGCTCATCCTGGTGGGTAACTGGTTTCTGGCCTTCATTTTCCCCATCTGGGAAATAAGGGTGTGCGGGGGCGTGGAACCCCGGGATCTGGTAAGCACGCGCCGTCTAGGATCATGGGGCCTGCCTTGGGGGGACAGGTGGCAGCAAGTCCCAGCTTGCTCTCAGCCACAGAGGGGGGGACGCTGCACTCCAGCTCAGTACATGGGGGTGGTTTAGTGCGTCCGAGAGAACTCACAGGCCACCCTGTGTCCTGGAACGGGGGAGGAAGAGAGGATGCCCCAGGCCCTGGACATCTGCCCGTCTATAGGAGATGAGGGCAGTTCCTCTCAGGTCTGGAGGTGTCCTAAAGATGACGCAAGGCCAGTGGGTTGTCCCGCCCTACTGGTCCCACTTGAGAGGGGCGCAGTCCATCCTGAAGTAGCCTAAAGGCTGGACACTGAGCTTATTTATTCTTCAGCCTAAGCTTCCATTTGTTTATCTTCCTCGATCTCCCCCACACTCCAAACGTGTCCCCACTTTTCAACATTTGTGTCAGTTAGGACTCTGGTTGTGAGGAACAGCTTGCCAGCTTAAGCACAAAAGAAAGGGAGTTTTATTGGGAGGGCCCTAGGGTGTCTCCCAGAGCCCAAGGTCATGGGTACAGCCAGGCTCAGGAAGAGCCTTGCCTTGGAGAGCCGGACAGAGGGCAGGACCCTCCTTCATCCCTCAGCTCTGCGTGCGACCGGGTCTCTCTGCATCCTCTTCTCTCTGCCTCTCTCTGTGCCCCACATGGCCAGCCCAGTGTGGCTGTCCCACAGCTCCTAAGATCTGCTGCTGACTGCCACGCCCCACTTGAACCTGAATGAGGCTCAGCAGCTGGCTGGGCGAGCCTGGGTTGGATTTCCAGCCTGGCCAAGGGGGCACAGTCACGCTTCATGAACGTGGCTGCCTCAGCCCTACCTTCATGAGTTGGGGACACATCCCTAAGAGAGGGGAGTGGGCTCAAGAGTCAAACAGACCCTTCAGCAGTGGGGCTGCAGGCTGCCCTGCAGGTGTGGCGAGACCGCACCTGATGAGGATTCCTGCCCGCACACCCGGGTCCAGGCCCCCAGCGCCTCTGTGCAGCCCTTCCTGTTTCACGCTTGACACAGAAGCTGGGGGCGGAAGCCCTGCCTGCGCTCCGCCCACGAGCAGAGAGCTGGTGTCCAGCTCTGCCTGCTCGGCCTCCCCTCTGCGCCCTCGTCCACACCGTGAAACTCATACAGACTCTGTGGTGGCCGCGTCTCCACTGCTGATGTGTTGAGCTATTGATAAAACCCCAAACTGTTCGTATGGCTGCTGCTAAGCCATCTCTGTGGATGTGTCATTTCTTGTTAGAACCAACCACAGGCCCTTACGTTTAATTCCAGTGCCAGCCTTATAGTTACAGATTTTTATCCTAGAACCTGTTTTTGTCATTCCTGTTCATTTCTCATTATGAGAAGGTCTGGTGTGCAAGCCTTTTGTATCTTTGTACTAGCTACTGATCTCTTGAAAGAAAGAGCCAGGGAGGACAAGCCCCGTTTTGCTTGGTAGGTACTGCTGTCATCACTGGTTCCTTTGGGGCACCCTTCAACTAGCTCCTCAGAGTCCTCCAACTTCCTCGAGGGTAGCAGGAGGTACCTTTCCCAGTGGGAACCTGAGGAAGTTCAGTGTAGTTCACAAATATTTTCTGTCCCAGGTTCTGCACCAAGGCGGGGGGGAGGGGCGGGTGGAGTTGTCCAGACAAACTGGTCCCTGCTCTGAAGTATGCGTGGCCTGAGGGACGCTGACGTTTTCCGGGAGCACCTGCAAGGACTGATGTACTTGCTGACTCTTGGTGGGGTGGGGGCATCAGGTTGAAAAGGGGAGAGGTGGTGGCAGTCATGAGAGGCTTCACAGAGGGGCCTGCACGCGGGGGTGTGGGGAGGAGAGTGCAGCGTGCGCAGGCAGGGCAGGCGGGCCGGGGAGGCACGTCCGCAGCGCATGTGCTTAGGTCTGTTTCCGTCTCCATCGGGATTTGTATGGTCATAATAGAACCAAGCAGAGCTGGCTTAAGCAAAACACTCAAGTGTATTGGCAGCGTTCTGGGATGGCTCCAAGAACCCCTGCAGCACGGTGGACTGTGACGGGGGCGCTGTGGTCCCTCCTGCAGCCCTCTGCCGTCTACTGGACGTTTCCCAGCTCCCAAGTTGTCTAAATTCAGATTTGAGAGGTGGGACAGAGCAACTCTCAACAGCTGAGCCTTTGCCCCTTGTCCCTCACTCATCCCAACAGCCATGACCAAGGAGAGTGGACCTTGGGGTCTCACTCCCTCTGCAGACTGGCTGTGTTTAGCAGCTGGGCCCCAGGGTTGGTGCAGAAGGTGGCAGACAGCTTGACTTTAACTTCCTTTGCTGGGGAAGGCTCCAGGACAGAGCCCTGAGGGTGCGGGGGGCCTGCAGGGAGGTATGGGGACCAGGCCAGGTCTCCTCGTACTGACAGCCCCCGTCCCCCGACAGAACCGGCCCTCGGTGATCACGTGCGCCTCGGCCGGCGCGCGCAACTGCAACCTCTCCCACTGCCCCATCGCACACAGCGGCTGCGCCACGCCCGGGCCCGCCAGCTACCGGAGGCCACCAAGTGGTGAGTGTCTGGGGCTGCCCGAGGCCCCGGCTGCGGCCCTCCGGCCTGGAGTGTATTTGTTGTCGAGGTTGAAGAGTAGTTTTTGAGCATGTGCAGTGCACACATAGTGTTGTGCGTGGCTTGTGTGGGAAGGGCTTAAGAAACACGCTACCTCACCCCAGGACCTCATGGGGAGACAGTAGGTACTGTTACTTAAACTCAATGCCACATCCTCTCTCTGCACCCAGACCTTGGCCCAGTGCAGTAGGTATGTCACCATTTTACAGACTCAGGAGGGACCTGCCCAGGTTGCCCACCTGAGCTGGGGGAGGTGGCCCTCTCCACAGAGCCCACACTACCACAGCCCCTGAGGGAGGGTGCTGCTCGTGTCTGCAGCCACCTGTGCTTTGACCGCTCTCCTGCTTGCCTGCAGCCGCCGCCACCTGTGACCCTGTGGTGGAGGAGCATTTCCGCAGGAGCCTGGGCAAGAACTACAAGGAACCGGAGCCGGCGCCCAACTCTGTGTCCATCACGGGCTCCGTGGACGACCACTTCGCCAAAGCTCTGGGTGACACGTGGCTTCAGATCAAAGCGGCCAAGGACGGAGCATCCAGCAGCCCCGAGTCAGCCTCGCGCAGGGGCCAGCCCGCCAGCCCCTCTGCCCACATGGTCAGCCACAGCCACTCCCCCTCCGTGGTCTCCTGAAGGAGCCCCTCCAGCAGCGCGGGATCTGCATGGTTTGCCTGAGCTTCGAACAGTCAGCTTAAAACAGAAAAGAATCATGGGGGTGGGGTGGGGGGAAGGGAAGGGATGGTTTATTCGCAAAAACCATGTTGTTGGGATTTTTGTTCTGTTCTGTTTTTGTACTTGCTTGGTATTCGTACAGGGGCCCTCAAACATGACAGCAGGAACTACGTGTGGAACATCTGTCTAATGTAGCATCCTTACTTCCTGCCTCGGTTACCAAAGAAACCTCTGATGCAGGTCTGCCGCCCCGACGGGGCCAGGACTCCACGGCGTGCTTTCTCAGCCACAAGCCATGACGACATTGGTGACCCATACGCTTTGTGCTTTTTCATTTGCTTCTTGAGACTGGGGTGTGTGTGGCTCAGTTTCCATGGCGTGTTTGGTTCGGTCGTGTGTGCGTGTGTATACTTGAAGAGAACTGTCGTGTCTGATTTGCACTATAGGAGGAGGACTAGAGCTGCCTGACAACTTTAAGTGTGATGCTAGTACTCTGAGGGCAAACTGCTGACAAACAAAGGGTTTAAGGATGACATTTCTGACCATTTGTGTTTTGTTGTTCTTGTTGCTTTTAAATTTAGACAAAACAGCTTTGGAAGGGGAAGTCTCATACAGGTTATAGGTCTTTCTCTAGATTTCAGGTGCTTGCAACTGGACTGCAGACTCTACCAATCACGGGCATTTTACCTTCTCTGAACACTGCAGTTTGTTAGACTAGAGCTGAGGCTGGAGGATTCCATAGTGCTTTAAACATGATGCATGTTTTAATGGAGAAAAAATAGCTGGTTTCTATTAATTGTATAGACAGTAAACAAAAACCTTAATACTTACTATCTTTTTTTCAGAATTAGTTTATTTTTGTCAGTTACAGTCCTAGATATACTTACTGCTGGTACAGTTGTACTCTAAGATTTGTATTTGATACTCACTTCACTCACAAGTAGTGCCGGGGACAGCCAGCTCCTGGCAGGCCCTTGCAGGGAGCAGTGGAGCAGTCAGCCTGCTTCAGCGCGGATGCTGGCGTTGTCGCCGCGGGCTGACGGCATTCATTTTTGCATCCCTGTCTGCTTTATACAGGCTCCCAGGGGAGGTGGGGTTTGTGTCTTCCAACTTCCCTTTATGCAGAAACTGCTCCTTTGAACTCTCTTAGCTGAACAGCAGATTCCTGACAATCTGTGATATGGTATTTTGTATGCTTCCTCGTACTCTGGGGCCAAGGCAGTATACATTCCTATGACTTTATACAGTTATTACTGCGTTATCGTTTGCTGTATTAATAGCTACTAATTAGACGTTAGGTGGAGCACAAGCATGACGGGCAGTGGCAGTCCACAGCTGCTGTCTCAGTCGATGAGCGTTTCTGTCCCCTGCCCCTCCGGTGTCTGCACACAGCCTGGCCCACCAGAGGGCTTACCACGAGGCACCTGACCAGGTGACATGGGCGTGGCCACCTCCCATGGGAGGTCTGATGGGCTTGCACAAACCACGGGAGCCCTCGAGGCTGGTTTCAGTATGCGAAAAGTCCAGTGTAGCTGTTGAATTTTGGAAATGGGCACCGAGCGGAAAGGTCGGGGGATCAGCACTCGTGCAGCCACATGGCTGCAGGCCTTCCGACAGCGGAAGAAAAGCCCTTCCTCTTGCCCTGCACACATTTCACTCCCACGTTACTGGGCTTCCAAGCTTTGGCATTCAGGCCCCTATATTTTCTGTAGGAAAAATCATTGAGAACACTTTTTTTATATAGGTAACTTTAAGACCATCATTACGCTGTGCGTAAAGAATGTACAGAGAAATTTGTAGGTATTTTTTGAAGAACAATTAATTTGTTAATGATATGTAGCTATTTAATTTTTCCCTTTCCTATTGTAATCATTCATATTTTTTTGTTGTTTGGAAAAAAAGTTGATCTTTTTTTTGTCGTAGATTTGTCTGTAAAAGTGCAGGAACACAGTTATTCTATGAGAACACTGCATCTGCATTAATAGCCACTAGTTTGTTATTGCTACAGGCTACTGAGCGTCCTAACAGGAAAACAATCCGCTGCTGACCAGCTAGCGGGAGAGCGCTCCTGGACCGTTCTCTGTCAGTGAGCGAGGTCATCGCGCTGGGAGGGTCGGCGGTGCTGACAGCCGGGCCCGTGGCACACTGACCTATCTGTGATAGGCAGTACCCTGGAGGGCCTCAGGCAGAGGGGGCAGCAGAAAACGAAACCTGTCACTGAGAAAGAGCACCCTTCCTGCGCTAGAAGGGGCTCCGTGACGTTCTTCCCAGAGCCGAGCCATTCGCGGCGCGTTCTGACCCTTCTCTCCATGTTTGTAAATCTGTAATATACCATTCTCTGTGGCCTGTTTTTCCTGGAAGAAGAAAAAAAAGGTTTGGCAGGCCATCTTTTTTTTGTACTTAAAAGTAGCCTTAAGAACAATAATAAAGTGCTCTTAAACCACAGGCTGCGTGTGGCTCTTCAGTCCTGGAGCGAGCGCGTCAGGCTGGGTGGGCAGTGGCCCCCGGGGCTTGGCTGCGAGGCCCTGGGCCTGCATTCGGTGGCCCTACACCTGTGTGTGGCCCGTCTATGCCCTACATGAGCTGGAAAACAGTAATTTTAATTTTCTACTTTCTAGTTTAGGAGAAGTGTCATTTAAAATCTACCCTACAGAAATCCTACTGTTGCAAGAGTCAGCCCCAGACTCAATTTTGACTTTGGTTCTGGGCCTAAGACAAAATTTAAAGCCATAAGAACAGAATAAAAGTGTGGAAAGGGTGCCTCTGGCTCCTAGGCCACACAGGGACAATGAATGACATCTCACACACAGGGCAGGGTGGCCAGACGCTAAGGATGTGCCCAGCTCTGTGGGCCGTACAGATGCACGAGCCCAGAAGGAAGAGGCAAGCCGGCCCCTGCCCAACGTGTGGCTGAGGCGGACACACATGGACAGCCACCCCACCTTAGAGTCAGGGCCTCCAGGCCTCCAGCGAGGAGGCCCCTCGAGTAGAGAAGGCAGGCAGCTCAGCCCTGTCTGGGCCTTGTGTGCTCACAGGGCAGGGAGGAGCCTAACACCCAGGCAGCTGCCAGGACCTGGCCTGAGACCGGCTATGGGGCTCTTCCAGCAGCTCGGGGCAGCAGCAGAGACTTCTGTCCTTCCCTGGAGCAGGCAGGCCTGGCTGTGTCCACAGCTGAGGACAGGCCAGGAGGTGGGCAGCTAGCTCTGTCCTTGGACTTCTGGGGTCACTGGGATGAGTGTAGTCCCTTCAGTCTGTGGCAGCTCGGGCCCCCTTCCCTCTTCACCGGGACCCCGTCAGGGAAGGGCTGGCTGAGGAAAGGGGGATGGGGTGGCAGGGTGGGAGGAGCCCCAGTGGGGCCTGCACCACAGCCTGGGGGCCGGGCACTGCCTCCCTACAGTGGCTCCAGGCAGAAGCTGGTTTTTCACTTTTCCCCATTTGGTCCGCATTGGGCCAACTGCTCCCTGTCCTCACTGCCACCCCCTCGGGGTCAAGGGGAAAGGAGCCTGGGGGCTTGACCATCAAACAATTGTGACAACAAGAAAAACAGAACTGCATATGGAGGGAAACAAGTCCCAGATCAATGGCAATGCCAAAGCTAAGGTTATTATTTAGCTCAGAACTGGCAGGATCAGGAATCTCGACAAATGTAGAACACTGGAAGCTTCTGGGCAGCGGAGGGGGTCCCAGTCCTGCGGGCCTGGAGAGGAGGGACCAGACAGGTCGGAGGGCGCAGGCCCTGCATCACCAGTCTTGCTCTGGGGTGAGGGGGGCACTGAGTGCTCCTCAGCAGGTGGCCAGGGAGGGTCCGTCTGCTCGAGGGGCTGTCTCAGACTGTCTCATCGTCGCTCATGTCCCAGATCTGCATGGAGAAGGGGGAGAGAGTCAGCGAGTCATGCCATTGGCTGAGGGGTTTCAGAACTCAGTAGCTCCGTGTGCAGAGGGAGGCGGCGCTGCCCACGTCGCCTCATCCACGGCTCCCGTGTGGCCAATGGCCTCCTTCTAGTCCTCGTACAAGGACACCAAATCTCACACGTTACTTCACCTGCCCAAGGCCTCAGCGGTCAGAGCGCCAGTGGGTGGGGGAGCGGGAATTTGAACAGTGGGGGCTGCCTGGTGTGTGCCGCCGCCTCCTGGCCTCTCGCCACCTTGGGGCTTCCTGGCCCAGCCAGTGCGTCGCCCTGGCGCTGCAGCACTCGCCACCACCCCGATCCTCTGCATCTTTGATCGTGTCCTCCCTGCTGCACACCTGCCCTCTGGAAGGCCGGCTCCATGAGGGCAGGGCCTCCCTGGCACGTGCACTCGCCACCTCGGGAGGCGGCACCCCGCACCCGCTCCACCGTCCGCTCTGAGTTGCAGCCCAGTTGCCGACACTCCCAGACTCGCCCTGGAGAACTGGCTGTCACTCAGGAGCGAGCCCTTTCCTGCCAGCCCCAGAGGTGGCTGGGGGCAGGATGGTGGAGACAGCTAGATCCTGTCTGGGCTCCTCAGCCTGTGTCCAGTGAGTCCGTCCCTCCGTGTGAACACGGGAGAGCAGGGCCGCCCGGGCATGGCCATGGGAAGAACGAGGCTCCTGCCCTACCCCGGCTCATTCCTGTGGTCCCTGGCTCGGGCCCCTGGAGAAGGAGCCGCCAGCGTGGCAGGTCTTGGGCCCCTTGCACCCTGGGCTCCCCGGAGGGCTGGTTCCTGAACCTATGCCTTCAGCCTTAAAATTCCTAGAATTGGTTGCAAAAGGCCACCTCTAGCAGAGCCGAGAGAAGGAACAGTGTGCTTACATGAGGCTGGCCTGGGGAGACAGAGGCCTGGCCAAGGTAAATATCAACACCAGTTTGGCTTTGAAAGTCAAAGATGTGGAAAATAAATACAGGGAGAAGGAAATTTCCTCTCTCGTAAGGACTCGGCTGCCTGGGGCGAGGGTGGTGGGCGTCCCTCTTGCTGCTCCTCCATCTCTACGAAGGCCTGGCTGCCCAAGGACCCCAGGAGGGATTGCGAAGAGATTCCCGTGCCGGCACAAGCAGGGCTGGAGTGGGGGAAGGCAGGGTCTGGGGTCCAGGACCCAAATCCCCTTTCTCTGGGCCCAGCTCCCCACCCAGCTTATCCTGGGCATGCTGCAAATGCCCAAGGGTGGGATTCAGGGATGTAGGGTGTGTTGGCTGCATTTCCAACAAAGACTGCATTTAGAAGCCCCTGGATCTGATCTTTGGGCTCTGATGGTCTGAATGGAAACCAAGTCACTGGAGGTTTGCCAGCACAACCCATCTATTGTTCCACTCTCTTGTTCAATGAACACACGTTCCTGGAGTCTTCTCTGTGCCACAGGCTGTGCAGATCTGCTTCGAATACTCCCTCTTTCTTGCCTCACATCTACCTGTGAGGTGCACAAGGAAAAAGCCCAGAGAAGCAAGGCAACTGGCCCGGGACCACACAGCAAGCAAGCTGCAGTGCTGGGAGCAGGGGTATGTGGAGGAGGAGCCAAGGTCAGAGGGCACTGGACCAAAGGAAGCAGAATGAGGTGAGTGAGCCTCCTGGGTGGAGCGCTCTGGGTCATCCGTCCAGCCTCTTGGGGTGGGGGTTGGAGGGTGCCAGCCGGGGCAGGACAGGGTTGCCAATGAGTGCCCTCTGCAAATGGGCAGAGGGGTGATTCACAAGGGGTCTCTGGGGGCTGAGCTTGGGCTTTAAGGGAAAGTAGGAGTTTCTATCCATTTCATTAGACCTCAGCCATGGGGCAGGGGCTCCTCAGTGCTCAGCCCCAAACCTGCCTGGCAGAGGCGGGGGCGGGGCGGGGGGGCTGGGACTGGGTGGCCTGGGACTGGCCCAAGAGTGCACTTGGAGGGTCCTTGCTCCTGGACAGATTCAGCCAATCAAGTAGGGCTGCTGCTGCTGGCACTGCCCGGCCTGTGCAGGGGATCCTGCAAGACACCCGAAGGGCTTACCGTGACCTGGCTCTACAGAGGGGGGTGAGGGCGATGGCTTTTACATAACCTCTTGGGGTTTTCCATAACGAGTCCCTGGGCCAGGGACAGGCTCTCTACTAGGGCGGCCTGGTCTTTACCCATCAGCTGGGCTCAGAGGGCAGCAGCAGTCTTCTCTATAAACCCCAAGAATCAAGCCTCGTCTCCTCCCAGAGCGTGGCTCCCAGAGGGAGGCTGAGCTTTGCAGGCTCCCTGCTGCGTCCTCAGCACAGCGCCCGGCACAGAGGAGGTGCAGTGAATTCCTCTTAATGAATGAGGGTTGTGGAAAATTGGCAAAGAGCTTCTTACATGTTAATACTCAAGTGCTGGCAAGGGTATGGCGAAACACTGCCACAGGAGGAGTATAAATTGGTACCATATTTTTTCAAAGAGGAGATTTGGCAATATGTAATACAAATCTTTAAAAATGTTCATCCCTTAAGGAAGAGATAAACGATCATTTTTTGTAGATAACATCAAGGTACCTAGAAAACCCAAGAAAATAAATGCTAAAATGGAAAAGTATTCAGTAAGATAGCAAGGTGGAAAACTGACAACAAATTACAGGCTCCCCCCCATGTACAGAAAACAACACTCAGTTCAAAACCAGAATGAAAGAGAAGAACCCATTATAAGAGTAATGAAAAAGATAAATGCTACAGCATAAACCTAACCTTAAATGTACAAAATATACACGAAACAAACTCTGGAACAGTCCTGCAAAAGTCTTCCTAAGAATCTAACTTAGGGCCGGGCGTGGTGGCTCACGCCTGTCATCCTAGCACTCTGGGAGGCCGAGGT
>VBSM01003205.1:581237-603281 GCA_008086735.1 Cheirogaleus medius | reverse complement strand
TTTTTTTTTAGCAGATAGGACCTCCTTGTGTTGGCCAGGCTGGAGTGCAGGAGCTGTGTGCTCCAGCCCCTAGGTTCAAGTGAGCCTCCTGCCTCAGCCTCCCAGCTAGGTAGGACTATAGGGGTGCACCACCATGCCTGGCTAATTAAAACAAATTTTTTGTAGAGATGAGGTCTCACTATGTTGTCCAAACTGGTCTAGACTCCTGGCCTCAAGTGATCCTCCCCTCTCAGCCTCCAAAAGTGCTGGGATTACAGGTGTGAGCCACCATGCCCTGCCCATAATCTCAGTTTTTAAAAAAATCAAGTGTCTTTTCAGGAGCTAGCCAAGATGGTTCTAAAGTCTGGAGAAATAAATAAGCAAGGACCCCTAGGAAACCCTCTGAAGAAGAGTGGTGAGGTGTCCCCACTTTATGGTAAGATGTATCATGAAGTCCCCAAGGAAGAGAGGGCCCACTGGCACGAGCATGGACACATGTGGCAGAAACAGAGGAAGTCCATGTGGAAGTCCAGGATTTGAGTGAAAAGGTCTGGGGGATGATCTCCAATCATTAGAAACAGATAGACTTTTTAATAGATGATATGGGGACAAGCGGATAGTCACTTGAAAAAAGGTAAAATTGATTCCATGCCTTCCACGGCACATTAGAATCAACTCCAAATGGAATAGAGATCCAGATTTCATTTTTAAAAAAATGAAACCATGATACTAGATGCAAACATGGATGGACGCTATAAAAGCACATGCATGCAATTTTACACAGAAGACGACTATAAGTCAAAAATACAAACTACAAACTAGGAGAAAACATTGCAAAATACTATAAAGTGCTAATCTTTCGTGGACAAAGAGCTCTTAGAAATCAAGAAAAAGACCAATAAACGAACTTTGAAAGCACAGGCCAAAGACATGGAAAAGATACACAAATGGCCCTTGGACATAGGAGAAAGTGCTCAACCCTACTCATCACAGTATAACAGATATTCAAAGATTTCTTAGGACATGAAAAGTACTGACCAGAAAAGAAAAACCCGACTTGCATCTCACAAGAATTACAACTTGTGGTCTTGGAAAGATACCACTAAGAAAATGAAAAGGCAAGTCGCAGACTAGGAGAGAATATCTATGCTATATATAAAAAGGACTTGTATCCAGAATATGTAAAGAACTCTTACAACTTAATGATAAAGAGACAAACAGCCTGGTTTTATAAATGAGCAAAAGATCTGTCCCTGTCATGGTCACCAAAAAAAAAAAAAAAAAAGTAAAAGGCAAAAGATTTGAACAGACATTTCACAAAAGAGGAAATACAATGACCAATAAGAACCAGAAAAGATGCTCAGCATCCGTAGTACTCAAAGAAATGCAAATCCAAACTGCAGTGAGACACCGCGCCCTACCTCCTAGAACGGCTGAAACTGGAGACTGGCAACACCGATGTCTGAGCAGCTGCACCTCACACACTGCTCCTAGCGGGAGTGGAAAATGGCAAAGCCACGGTGGAGAAAGGTTTAGTGACTTATAAAGCTAGACATACACTTACCATGTGATCCAGCCATCCCACTCCTATACACTCACCCAAATGGAATCATATGTCCACAGAAAGACTTGTTCCAGAATGTCTGTGGTAGCTTTATTCACAACAAGCACAAACTAGAATCCACCCAAATGTCCATCAGTAAGGAAACAGAGAAACGAACTGTGGTATATCCATACAGTGGCTACTACTCAGCCATCAGAGGAACGAAGTACTGACATGCGCAACAACACGTACAAATCTCAGCATTTTTATCCTGGCTCAAAGCAGCCCAACACGGGCTGGGAGGGAACGGGACATGAAGGTCAAAGTGTACAAAGTTGCGGTTACGTAGCACGATTAAGTCTAGAGATCTAATGTACAGCATGAGGACCAGAGTTCGCAATACTGTATTGCATACTGGAAATTTGCTAAGAGAGTAGATTTTAGGTGCTTTTACCAATCCACTCCTCCTATGTAACTATGTGAGATGATGGATATGTTAATTACCTTGTCTGCAGTAACCATTTCATTATGTACATGTCTATCAAAACATCATGTGTATACTTTAAATATATACAATTTTTTAAAAAGCCTAACATAAAAGACTATATTCTATGTGATTTCATTTATATAAAATCCTAGAAGGGGCAAAAGTCATCTGTGGTAAAAGAAAGTAGATCATTGGCCACAACTTGCCACACTGGACACTTTAAACGGGTGCATTTTATCGTATGTAAATTACACTTCAATAAAGTCGATTTTTTAAAAAGCCACACCAAGATAAAATTGGCAAAAATCCCACAGCATTCTGTCTGTGAGCCTGTGGGACATAAAACAGCACAACCCCCGTGAAGGAAAATTTGGCAACAGCCAACTGAATTACTTGTGCCTGAACTCTTGGCCCAGCATCTCACTTCCAGGAGTCTGTCCTGAAGCCGCACCTCCACGACACAAAAGGACACTGTTCACTGCTGCACGGCTTGTACAGGAAGGGGCTGGAAACCAGCCCAGAGCTCCTCCACAGCACCCGCCAGCACCGCTCACTGCGCAGCCACACCTGGGCTGCCGTGGCCCTGAAGCACAAGGAGGGAGTTTGGCCGACTGATGTGGGCTGATGTCCAGGATTTATTTAGTGAAAGAAAGAAAAATGCAGAGTATCTGTGAATACCACCTTTGTGTAAGAAAAAAATGAAAGTTTTTAATTTTGCAAAAATGAACACGGGAATGATAAAACCAGAAATTAATTTAGATGCCTACCTAGAGGAGGGGGTGGGTGGGGATGGAGCTGGGACTGCTCTGAGCATGCCTTTTAATTGGTCATCATATATGTTTTACATATTTAAAAACCTAAATAAAAAAGAAAACCAAAAGCACAAATAACAAAACAAATATACAAATAAACCAGACTTCATCAAAATCAAAACCTTTTGTGCTTCAGAGGACACTGTTAAGAAAAAGACAACCCAGAGAATGAGAGGAAATATTTGCAAATCATATTGACAAGGGACCTGTATCTAGAATATATAAAGACCATTTACAACTCAATAACAAAAAGACAAATAACTCAATTTAAAAATGGGCAAAGGAATTAAATAAATACTTCTCCAAAAAAGGCATAAGAAGCACATGAAAAGGTACTCGAACATCATTAGTCATCAGGAAAATGCAAATAAAAACCATGAGATACCACTTCACTTTCACTAGGATGGCTACAATGAAAAAGTCAGATAATAACAAGTGTTGACAAGGATATGGACATACAGAAACCTCCATACATTGCTGATAGAAATGGAAAGTGGTCCATCTACCTTATAAAAACGTCTTACAGTTCATCAAGAAATTAAACAGTTATCATATGGCACAATAATTCTAGTCCTAGGTAATCACCCAAGAGAAATGAAAACATATTCACACAAAAATCTGTACACAAACATTCATAGTATTATTTACAGTACAGTAGTATTCATAAAAGTAAAAAATAGTATTTGTAATAGGAAAAAAGTAGAAACAACCCAATGTCTATCAACTGGTGAATGGAGACACAGAATGTGGTCTGTCCATGCAGTGGAATGTTACTCGGCCAGACCCTGCTTCCACTTAGTCTTCCCAACAGCCCGAGGACAATGACGCGGCTGCCCCGCTTTACAGAGCAGGGAACTGAAGCACGGAGAAACTACAGAATTTGTCAAGGAGACCGAGCTAGCAAGGGATAGGGAAGAGGATTTTCCCACTTTATCCCACCACTTCCTAATTGTTAGACATAATTCCTTCTAAAAAAATTATTAAGGACAGCCTCTGAAATCTGCTCTCCGGAGCCCAGACGCTCCTGCTCCATGCGCCGCCTGTTACGGTGCTGCCTGGGCAAGCGGCCCCAACCAACAGCACTCACAGGCACCACAGATAAGCCCCGGGCGGGCCAGCCGGGCCAGCTTCCGGCCTGCTCTGGCTCCCAGGGCCCCAACCTCTCTGCTCAGGCCCAGTTCCTGAGGCAGTCTGCGCTGCCCCGTGGCTCGGGCTGTGGGCCGGCCAGGGACGGCACTGGCCTGTGTGGCTCTTGGCCAGCAGGGGTGGGCTTGGCCCTTCTGGTCGGGCCTGACCAGAGCCGGCAGTGTCCTGGCTGCCGTGCTCAAGGGAGGAGGGCCGGGTGGGGCTGCCACTCTGAATCAGGGGGAGGGGACCTTCCACAAGGAGCCAGGAAGAAGGTCCAGCCTGGACCGCACACACCCAAGGGGCCTCAAGCTTTAACTGTCTCCGAGCGAGACAGACGCGTTTGAAAGGAGCCGTTTGTCATCCAATTTCAAACTTGTGTCCCATTTCTGGACCACACTGCCCGGAGCAAGCCGCGCACCGAGGTTCTTCTTTTACAAACACTGTAATTACTTTGTGACTGGAAAAATTATATTTCTGTGTGGGCGTGTGTTAATTAAAAGTGTTCATTTGTTAAATGTAAACATTTAAATATACCACAGTTTCTGAAACCCAGTTTGGGCATTTATTTATTTATTATTATTTTTTTCACTACGAAGATGGAAGCATCCAGACCTCTCTGAGCGGCCCTGCTCCCCACCTCCCCGCCAGGTCCTCTCAGGTGTGCGGGTCTGCTGAGTCAGAACAGAGGGGCCCTGGTGGGGGGGGGGGGTGTGTGTGCTGGGGACCAGGTGAGGACAGCGGGTTGGGCTTCCCCAGCAGACCTCCCAGCCAGGATTCAGTCTGCTTAGGGGAAGAGCAAAGGCCCCATCGTACTTCTGCAAAGATCACACAACAGCCATTCATTCATTCCCTCGTGTGCATTCATTCCTTCAAAAACCATTTACTGGCAGTTCAGCACTAGGCACAGTGGGGGTTGTTCTTTCCTTTTTGCCTCTCTGGGTGGTCAGGATCTTCCTCAAACCCACGGGCAACAATGGGGGACTCTGACCCAGTTTATTCTATGGTGGGTGCCTGATACTCAGTGAGCCCTTCCTGCGCACTGCCAGGAGCCGGCTGTGGGGACTGGGGAAAAAAAGGAGAGGGGACACCTGAAAATGATTCCAAGCAAGACTCAGGGGACAGACCACAGAGGGACACATGCCTCCAGGAGAGGTGGGCCAGGCAGGGCTGCTCAGGGCGAGGAGGCCCGAGAGAGGACAGCAGACTGTGGGCCATGCTTGGCCTGTGAGGCCCTAGGTCGGGTCTGCGGGCGAGAAGGCAGGCGCAGAGTGGGGGCAGCAGCGGGCAGGCCTCAGGGCTCTCAAGGCTCTGGAGAAAACAGGATCTGTTGTCCCCACAGGTATCAGTGACTCTGGCTTTTCCGGCTCCACAACCCCTCTGGCGCTGTTCCCGTTCACACAGCACCAGACTGGTCTTCTCAAAAAACAATCCCGTCCTGTTTTTCCCCAGGTTTTGCAGCCTTCAAAGGCTCCCCCTTGCACACAGGAGAGTGAAATCCAAGCTTTCTTCTGCCCCCCAAGCCCCGGCGCTGCTGCCCTCTCCAAGGTTACCTCCCGAGACTCTGCCTCCCTCTCCAGACTCCGGCCCCAGCCTCCTCCTGGCCCCAAGCTTGGCAAGCTCGCCCCTTCCTCAGGCCTCCTGCACGTGACCCTTTGCCATAGAAGACCCTTCCCTGGTGGACCCTCCCGCACAGCTGGCCCTGCGGCGGGGTCTGCAGCCACTTCCCTGCTCACCCATCGGGGTTCGAGCTCCTCATTCTCCACCCACTTGGTTCCTCCAGCGCCCACCATAAGTTTTCATCGCCTTATAGTCTGTGCATCTGTCTGACTTCCCCACGGGACCACGTGCTGCCTGGTTACCACTGTGCCCCCAGCCCGAGCACAGGGCCTGGCCCAACACAGAGGTTCTGAATGAACCATGATTCCGGCCCGTCTGCTCTGGGTGTGATTCCAGGTAGAGAATAAAAGGGGGGATTTGGTGAACATATGAACATAAGACGCAAGAATCAAACAGTCAAGGAAGGGGCCCTCAGCCCAGCCTGTTGCTGAGGACTCCGGCAAGTGAAGCCCTTGGTCCCCAAGGCCCAGAAGGACGGTGGGGAGGGCAGCGGGCCAGCTTCCAGAGGGAAGTCTGGCCGCAGGCCACTGATGCCCCCTTTTCCTTCCTGAGCCCCACTATGGTAAGGGCACCAGGTAAGGGCCCCAGGCAGGACGGCGCCTGTCAGAAAGGATGCTCTGCACACAACAGCTGAGGGGCTCTCCCCAGAGGGGGACTCCCCACAGGCCCCCAACCCTGTCTGGCCCAGGTCTGCTTGTGCAACGCCCCACGCCCCGGAGAGGGCCGGGGAAGCGGCACTGGGTAAAGGCCCAGGTTCCGACCTCCTGGTTCCCAGATTCCTGCCTGGAGCCCCCACCCCATCACACCATGGGGACATGAGCCAACCCTGCCCTCTCACAGGAAGTCTAACACCGAAAGCTCTTAGGTCCTTTTGCCCCTTGGTTGGGGGTGGCTGAGGTGAACTGCCTGGGCCTGCCGGGCCAGCGGACAACTGGCCTTAGGGATGGGCAGAAGGGCAGGGAGGGGGCGGGCTTCGGACGGGGAAGGGCGAACAGGCCCGCGCCTTGCAGGAAGCCTCCAGGGGCCCTTGCTGTCTGTCACCAGCAGCCACAACCCAACCTCACTCACCCTCCACCCACAAGCCTGTCACCATCCTTCAGTGGAGACAAATGGCTCCTCCCCTCCCCCTCTCACACACCACGCTGGTGCCTCCCTCTTGAAACACACCTGCCTGCCTTCTCACCTGTAGCCTAAACACTTACTTCCTCCCCAGCCTGGGCTGAGCTGGGCACCAGACTTGGGAGAGGAATTAAGACCCAGACTCAGCCCTCCAGAGACCAGACAGCTGAGGGCCAGGGAGGGAGGAAGGTGGGAGGGGAAGCAGAACTTCAGGGGCAACTTCCAGAAGCGCTAGGGTCTTCCGGCAGAGAAGCTCCTCCAGCCTTCCCCACCCGCAGCCCACAGGTGCCACTTCAGGACCAGTGTGCATGGGCCCCATGACACCCACCACTCCAGGGGACCAGGAACACGGTTAAGGTTTTACTAGAAAGACAGAGTCACGCCCAGGCCTCTGGTGAGATGTAAATAGCGACTTATACAAAGAACACAGGAGCCAAGGATGAGGGGGGAAAGGAGAAGTGCTTTACGCTGGCGGGGTGGGGCCGCTCCCTGTGGCAGGGCTGGGCGGGGAGCCCCTGTGACGAGGCCTGTGAGCCCTGAGAGACGCAGGGAGGGAGGCAGAGGCTGGACCTGCGCACACAGGTGGGCGGCGCCACCTCCAGAGGGCACCATGCTCCCCGCTCTCCCCACTCCCTCCACGAAGACGAAGATGCTCTGGGCTTCAGCTGACAAGGGCGGTGCCTGAAAGACCCCAGGAAGGAGAAAGGTCACCACGACAGGCCTGCGCTCAACGAGACGCAGGGACATGCTCCGTGGCCAAGAGCAAAGCTGACACTGAAACTTGGGACGGTGCCCTGGAGGGGATGCCCAGGGGGTCAGGATCTTCGAGGAGGCACAGGAGGAGGCAGAGAGTGGCGCAGAGAAGCTAGGAGGCTGGGAAAAGGGGAAAATGGAGGACCAGATCAGGAAAAACCACAGCACAGGGTGGGGACACTGATGCCCCAGGAACCTGGGGGTGGGGGTGGACACCAGCTACAGGAAGTGCCCAGGCCTGTGGCAACGCATAGGCACTGAGCACCTGCTGGTTTCTTTTGTTTGTCCCTCCCAGGAGGTGCTGAGAAGCAACATAAGAAACCTCCTGCCAAGAGGGAAGTGCTGGCATTTTAGCCATGGAATCCTTAGGTTTCCAACAGAAGACGGGAATTCCCAGCCCACAGCGACAGGCTGCTCCACCTCTGTCCGTCTTATCAGTCTGGAAAATGGAGCTGGGGCCCTGCTATATCTGGCACCTTCCCTCTGGGCTGTCGCTGAATGAGCACCAGCATCTCTGCTCTCCGGGTGCTGGGGGCCTGGGTGCAAGGGCCATTGGAGGGGAGGCGAGGAGCAGACGGTTTGAGGGCTCTCAACTGCTAATTACCAAATGACATCCAGAGGGGGCTGGCTTCCAGAGAGCAGCCGCAGCAAAGCCTGGCGATGGGGTGCCTGGGCCTCACCGTGCCGCTGGCCCGCTTGTGCTTCACGCGGCCGTGCGGGAGAAGGTGGCGCCCAGGGCTTGTCTGCATTCTCTCAAGCTTCAAAACACATTTTTTAAATTAGGTGGTAAGAATACAGGGTAATTTTTGTGGCACTACCATACGTTCTTTCAAGATATGATTTATATGTTTGGCCCACGTTTTAAATGACATGGTTATTGAGATAAATGACCCGGCTGGAGGCTGCAAAATGGTTTCTGTTATGCAGTTCCTATTTTCAGTTCCTTAGAAAACTTTTTTAAAAGTTTCCCTTTAAAAAGGCAGACACTTCTGCATGTTTGTTCTCTACCTCAAAGGGCTTTTGGGGTCAACACTGGAGAGAGGGAGGAGAGGAGGAGAAAAACTTGCAGCTCAGAGCTCCAGGGGGAGGCGGATGGAGGATGTAAACACACAGAGATTGCACTTGGTGAGAAGAGAGGATTTTGGAACCTTGAATAATGCAAATGCAGGTGACCTGGAATCTCAGGCCAGGGACAGGCTTCAGTCCTAGGAAGGCTGACAGGTTTCCAGCCCCTGCACGGGCCCTGACCATCGGAGTAACAAGACAGACGCCACCCCTCTGACTGCAGTCACTCGCCTGTGCGGGAGCGAGATGAGGGCGGCAGAGAACGGAGAGGCAGGAGCAGGCCGCACACGCACGGGCCACCGACCTTCGGCAAGGCGCCTAATGGAAAGGACGGTCTTCAACTAACGGTGGTGGGAGAGTGAGACACGAATAGGGAGAAAACCAAACATCCACCCTTACCTTATGCCACACCCCAAATTAACTCGAAATGGATCACAGACATATATGCAAAAGCTAAAACTATAAAATTTCCAGAAAAGAACATGAAAGAAAATCAGTGAGCCTTTGGGAATAGGCAGAGATTTCCTAGGGCACCAGAAGCAGGAACTATAAATATAAAAGAAAAAATTAATAAGCTGAGCTTCAAAATTCAAAAGTTTTTCTCTCTTAAAGACACTAAGAAAATGAAAAAGCAAGCCAAAGTCATTGAGAAAATATATGCAATACAAATATCTGACGAAGGACTTTTGTCTAGAAAGTGTAAGAGGTCTTACAACTCAATAAGAAAAATAACCCAATGAAAACATGGGCCAAGAGATTTGAAAGCAATGTCGCAAAAGAAGATATACAGATGGCAAATAAGTGCATGAAAAGATGTCCAACATCCATCCTCATTAGAGGACGAGAATAAAAACCACAATGGGACACCACTACATAGCCACTCAAATGGCTGAAATGAAAAGGACTGCCAGCCCCACGTGTTGCCGGGCGCAGTGTGACCAGCGCTCTCATGCACTGCCAGTGGTGGTGGCAGCAGTGGCACAGCCGACTTGAAAACCAGATCGGTGGCTTCTTAAAAGGTTACACATCTACTTCCATCGCAGGACCCAGCGACTCCAGCCCTAGATAATCACCCAGGGAAAATGAAACATGTCCACGCAGACTTGTACACAAACATTCACGGAAGCTTTATTTATAACAGACGCAAACTGGAAGCGGTGCGAGTACTCCTCAATGGGTGAGCGAATAAACAGTTACGGCACATCTCAAAAAACAAACAAAACCCATTCCACTGAGCAAGAGAAGCCAGACAAGAGTACCCACCATAAGATTCCATTCATATGGAATTCTAGAAAATGTAAATCCAACCTGTAATGACAGAAAACAAGCTTGGGGCCAGGTAGTGGGCAAATTGGGAAGGGCCCCAGGGTGATGGAACTCCTCTATATTTTTATTGCGGTGGTGGTCACACAGCTGTGTACGTTTGTCACAACTCATAGAAATGTACACTTTACATATATTTTATTGTATGGTATGTATATCAATAAATTTGATCTTTAAAAATTCAAAAGAGAAAGAAATATAGCTTAAAAAGGAGGAGGTTTGCAGAATATTTATATAATAATAATTGCCCAAAAATATAATAAGAGAAAAACTGTGTCCTTTTCAGAATAGGCGAGAAGACAGAGGGTGGGCAGCCCTCAAGCGGGGCCCACTCTACCCTTTAACACCAGCACAGCTTCCCAGCGTGTTAGCTCGTCGAAGCGGAACAGAATCGTTATGACCTGGCAAGCTGTCCTGTTTGAACGGCGTGTCTTCTCTCACCCTGGACAGGACTCTCGTCCGGCCACCAAGCCACACCAGAGGGGGTTAAGAGTTCTGTCTCTGAGGCCAGACTTCCAGGATCCGGTCCTGCTCTGCCACTTACTAGCTGTGAGGCCTCAGGCTGGTCTCTCTAGGCCTCCGTTTTCTCGTCTCAGAAATGAAGACAGAAATGGTATCTCCCTCACAGGGCTGTCGTGACAATCACTTGAGTTAAGGGATATGAGTGCTCCGAACAGTGGCCGAGGCCAGGGCAAACAAGAGATGAGTCTGTGCTGTTATTTGCTTACAATTATGGAGAACACAACTTTACAACCTGAAAAAAATCCCTGTCGATATCATTAACATTTCAGTGAACTCTTAGCAGCCGTGGGTGACCGGCCGCACAGCGAGCAGCCGCTTCGCCGTCCGCGCTCTCGTGGAGCCCCGTTGGAGTGCGCTCACGCAAACGTTTGCTCTGAGAACAGACGGGCGGTGACCTCTTGGAACACACACGTCCTCCCCAGGTGTGTGGCGGCGCTGCACTTGGGAAATGCAAGTTTTGGCTCCTTCCCCAGCCTGGGAAGGCACAGAGCTAACCCAAGTCCAGGCTCCTTCCCAGGACAAAACAAAAGCCATCAGGGAGGAGCTGGTCCCCTGCAGGAACAAGACGCGGGCAAAGTGGGGCCTGTGGGCGCGTGGCCCTGAGCCCACACTGGTGAGGGGTTAAGTGGACTGAGCTCGTGGCTCATGAGGGGCTATATTCACTAACAACAGTCCTTAAACACATTTCCTTTGCTACCTTTCACCCCCAGGGAGCCATTTCGGACCCACTGGGGCCTCCCTGTGCCCTCCAGCCCTGCTCCCTTGGCTCCGAGCACAGTCCTTCCCGTGCCTCCCGCCATGTGCCAGCCCTGAGCAACAGGCCCTGGCGCTGCTGGCGGCGGGAGGGGGCAGCTTGGCCCACTGGCTAGCGACGAGGCCCCTCCCTCCAGAGCCCACGGAGATGGAGGCCCGCAGCGGGGTTCCCGGGGCCCGGACCCATGGCTGTGCCGGGTGGCCTGTGGCTGGTTTGGCAAAGACTTCTCCCTTATCCCACACGGAATTGTTTTTTGTCTGTTGAGGAGCACAGACTTTGGGGCTCATTTTTAATGGGATCTGCAGAAATCCTTAAAAAAGGACCGACGCGTTTCACCGCTAGAGCGAGGACGTGATGCTAGCAGGAGCCTGAGGCCAGGCTGTTCTGACGCAGAGGCTCCCGGGAAGGTGGGAACTGCTCTCCTGAGAGTCAGAGCACAGGGCGCCTCATCCCAGGGATCACCCCACTCTCTACCAAGTGGCCTGGCCAGAGAGAGGGTGAGCCCTCCTCAGGGGGACCCCGTGTACCTCAAACGTCAATCTACTGCTGAAGAGCTGGGCTCTCACATCGGGTTTACAGGTGTCCCCCCAGTTCACTGGCCCAAGAGTCCCAGGCAGAGCTACCGCCCTGTCGTCATCACCTCCCCCAATCTGTCGCAGGGAGCCTGCTCTGAGACCCGCTCTGTCCCTGCTCTCGGCGTGCCGCCTGCTCTGGGAGGGGCTGACGTCGAAAGCTTTGAGAATCGCAGAAGCTGGAGTCTCCCCACAGGGACTTGAGCGCCACGCTAGGTGCCACTGGGGAGACAGAGGTGAATAAATGACATGCGATGGCCCTTTCCCTCTACAAGTCCTCAGTCTGGCTGGGAAGATAAGGGAACCTGAGATGACACCAGGCAGGGCGCCTGAGGGATGGGCCCAGAGGTAGCCTGAGCTAGAGGGGGGGGGGGGCCTGGGCACTCAGCTAAGACTCCAGGGGATGGTTTGGGTCTAGGCCCTACGGATGGAACATTCCAGCAGAAATGCCAGCAGAGCCTCGAGGGAGGCCCCCAAGCAAGACATCCCAGGAAAATATCAGTCAAATCTTTGCCGAGGGCTTCCTCGAGGAGGAGCTCCACGAGGGAACAGAAAGTAGCATAGCTGGGCTGAGACAGGGAGCGAAGACCTTGGGGTGAGAATGTGCAGGATGAGAACTGAAAGGCAGCTGGAGTGGAGGCTCCCGCCAAGAAGCAATTAAAGAAAAGGCAGAGAAGCTTCTGGGGTGGGAGCAGGACATGCGTGGGCCTGAGACCAGCAGAAGCATCTGGGCTGAGCCTAAGGAAAAGGGGCTGAGCTGCCCTTCCCCGGGGTGGAAGGGACACTTTGCAGCCCCCAGGTAGCCACATAAGTGACGGCAGATAATGACTTTCGCCAAGTGGTCAGCAGGCCCAGAAGGCAGAGCCAGGAGGAAGCAGCTTCCCACCGCGGGTTAAAGACATCTGCTTTTGAGAGAGGACGAGCCAGTGGACACAACTGGGCCGTCCAGGGCTCCACTACGTGTCCTGCTAACAGAGGGCGTGGGGCAGCTCCCTGCAGTGCGGCAACTGTGAAGCCACCGTGTGCAGTCCCTGCCCGGCGGCACGTAGCCACTCGGCATGAAGGACAGCCATTCAGGAAGGGCTCTGATGCCTTCCAGACTGCCTTGGCTTTGGGGAGCTGCCGTCTTCTCCGTGAACGTGTCTAACCCACGCGGCAAACAGGGCCTGCCTGTGAGCAGATGTGAGGACAGACGCCGAAGGCCTCTGTTCCAAGACCAACAGTGTTCTGAGGCGACACCCATCATGTCTTTCTTTACCTTGGCAAGCTCCCACCCCCACCTAAATATAGATGCCTTTGCAGGACGGGCATCTGCTGCCGCCGCAGACCCGGCGCAGTCCAGCTCACAGCAGACCGGCATAGTGTTAAGGCTCTAGAAGCTTTTCACTATGTGCCGCTGGAATCTCAAGTTCCTTTCTCATTCGGACGGAACATCCTCCTCTGCAGGTGGAGGTGACAGATGGCCTGCGCAGAGGGGCGTAGCTGTGCCGAGTAGATAGGGCGGCAGCTGTCCCCGGGAAGATGGAGAAGGCAGCTTTCTGCTGGTCAGTACTTTTCCAGACCAGACAGCGGTACAGCTCCAAAGTGCCAAAATTCTGGACTTTTCCTTCATGGTTGCACATTTTTGATGGTGGGAGACCTGGGCCTCAAGATGCGCTCCAGGTTTTCAAATTGGCCATAACTTGAAATTGCTTGGATTATTAAGAGCAAAAAAGGAAAGGGTAGCTCATTCTCTTAATATTTTTTAAAGTCCATTTTATAAACAATTCAGAGTTTTCTGCTTCTAGTTTCTTTTGTTTTCCTTTTTTCCTTCCCTGCTGATAAACAAGAGGCACCAAGTTCAGAAGGCTACGTTTTGGTTAACAGAAAAGAGACTTTAAAAAATAACATCAGCTCCATGCATTCCCTCCTGCCTCTTCTACCTTCTCAGAAAGAAGATGTTAATGACAGTTAGTAGTCATTCAGACAAGACTTTCTGCTTTAATATATTTATATGATGGCGATTTTTACAAAATAGGGATTCTTCTCAGTGGTTCCAAACTACCCTGAGACAAGGCAAATGAAAGTTCATGTTGTGAACAACATCAAACCCAAACAGAGTAACAGAAAGCAAGCTAATGGATGGGCCTACTCTTTAAAATCACACTAAAAAAATCACTTTATCTTTCTTAAGAAATTATTGCAAGCTGGACTGGGAAAAATAATGACTCCAGAGGAGGTTTACAATATAAATAACCACTAAGAGATCATTTTCTTTGTTTTCGTTGGCATGGGTCTTGCTGAGGGTAGATGAGCACGCACACAGGCTGGGGCTGAACAGCTCGGCGAGGCCACCCTCAGCAAGCGCCCAGACAGATGGGCCTCCCGACGCCCGCCCAGTCCCCGAAGCCTGCTCAGCCCACAAGCTCCACTCCAGGCTGCTTCTGTCTCTCTGGGCCTTACCCCCACTTGTTCCCTCTCAGGCTGGGGCTGCTTCTCTCCCCACACCCCACCCCACACATCCCTCCTGCATCTGTGAAGCCTTCCAGGTCAGCATCCTAGTCCTAGTGTGCACGGGAGCCAACCCTCACACTGGGCATGGGCGGCGGTGCACGGACAAATGAACAGGACTCAGGTCCTCCTTCAAAGTGCTTTTACTCTCTTGACAAAATAACTAATTTTTATCAACTGCTGACTGCATTTCAGGCACTACTCTAACCACGCCTCCTACATCATTTAGGTCCATCCTCACTACAAGGGGAGACGGGTGATATCATTAACCTCATTTCTTGGGAGAGTGAAGCCTGTGTTCTTAACCACTGATTCCACTTCCCTCCCTACACCTCCATCTTCCCCTTCCTCCTCTGTTCTAGGTCCCGGCATGCCACACTTTGGTTTATCTGTTGCAGAAATATGTTCTGGCCCCTTAAGATCAGTAACTGTGCATTAGCTTTGTGTCTGCAGCACAATGCTTAGCACCAATAGATGTTCGATAAATCATAGATCATGCCCAATATATGCTTGCTGAATGAGCACATAAAAGAACAAGCCTACTCACTTAGCTCTGCAACACACTATTTCCTCCTTACTGTTTTAAAGCTCAAGCGCCCTTCAGTGCCCTGGTCCTGCACAGTGCGTAGCACAGGCTTAATGACAGACTGCTTGTCTGTTGGTATAAAAGGCTATCTTTTAGTTTCTAAGTTAAAACAGGCAGTCAATTTCTAAGGGATGATTCTGGGGAAGATTTAATAAAATGGTGCCAACAAAGTGTTTAGAACAATGCTTGGCACACAGTAAGCACTCAATAGATGTTAGGTGCTATAGTTGTCATTAGACCACTTCTAAGCTACGTTGTCAGGGTATAGTTAGTCAAAACCAACATGCAGACTTGTAGACCATGTGATTGTTCCTTGGGCTTAAGGGAATTTACAAACAGGCGGTGAGTACCCTCGTGGCAGCCCATAATGGACTGGCATACAGGAGGAGGTGGGACCTCGGAGGAAGGGGTGCTTTGCCTCGCCGGGTGGTCGCATCCCAGCTAGTTCATAAACAGGCTCTGAAGTACGTGCCAAGAACAAAGTGAGAGTCAGGTCCCTTCCTGTTCCTTGGCGCCCCCCACTTCTCAGGCTAATGAACAAAGGTCCTTATTGCCCACTCACACTCTTCCTCACCTTCCTCTGAACCCCTGCCTTGGCTGGGTACCCTGTGCTGTCCCCTTCTCCCAGAGCAGCAGGCCTCCGCAGGACAAGGTTTTGGTCTCAACTCTGTCACCTACTAGCTGAGCACACCAGGCAGAACTAGAACTACCTACCCTGTGCCTGGAGTCCTTCCCTGTCAACCCGCCCTGCCCACTCCACAGTCCTGGAGTAAGAGACACTCAGCCAGGACCAGGGGGAGGAAGGCAGCCCTCATCTTAAAGAGTAAAACAAATGTGAAGAAGTATTATTCATTATTAAGGATTACTGAAGAGAGAAAGATCCTGGCCCAGTGGGGGTCACTGATGGAGGTGGGGGTCGGGAGGGCCGCAGTGATCTCTGAGGAGGGCGCGTTTCACCGTGAGGTCCAGGTTGGGCACTGGTTGGAAAGAATTTGGGTTTTTCTTGCACTTCTCAACTAAAGCAAATCATTACTTCCCAATTCAGCATCCAAGGTTCTTGAAAACTGATGAAAAGAAGTCTGAAAGCTACTCCTGTGCCAAGATGCAGCTCAGGTCACCGTGGCTCTTTAAATTCACAAGGTCGCACTTCCTAAAGAATGCATCTTAAAGGGTGCACCGGCAGCCCGCCGAACAGCACAGGACTGCGCACACGCAGCACGGCCGCGCTTTCTCTGCCGGGAGCGTGCCGCGGCATGCACGGCCTTGCTCGCCCTGGGAGCCGCTCGGACAAATGCACTAATTGTTCAAAGCAGACGGAGTTTGTTTAGTCATGTCTGGCGAGGTGGGAAAGGCATTACAACACATCTGCACTGGCTCTCTCTGTGTGGGCCATCTGGTTCTCAGGCCTGCCTGCAACCCACCACCCTCCGGCCAAGCATGGGAGGCGTCCTCACTAAAGCCAAGGGCATCCCTGCTCCAAGTAGAAGGGCCACCCCCCTCCAACACACACGCACGCGCACACACACTCTCTCTCTCTTCCAGAATGAAAAGGCGTGAGAGAGAAGTTGCTGGGCTCCTTTCTCCTCAGGAGAGGCTGGTGGTGCAGCCGGGTCATGGTGGGGGTGGGTAAAAAGTGGGCAAAAGGAAACAGAGCCAGACACCTCCTGAGACGGTCACAGAGCCATCTCAGCCTTCCTGGTCTGTCCTGCTCTGTCCCCTTCCACTGCTACCAGGATTCTGAGGCCAAGACCCAGGACATCGCCAACCAGGTGAGGTCCCAGATGAAGAGAAAGAGAGTAAGAAGTTCCCTGTTTTTCAGGCTGTGGTGGTTAAGAGCCAGGTGATCTTGGTGACAACCTTCATCAAAGTTCTCGTTGGTGATAACACCATATACTTGTGAGTATTTACAAGCTTCCCTCAAGAAAACAAGCCCTTGACCTTGTCTGACAATCAGACCAACAAAGCCAAGCATGATCTGATCGATTTGATGTCTTTCTAACTCCTGATTTTGAATAGGGCTTCGTCCATATGAATAATACTTAAAACAATTCTCTGTCATCTAAAACCACATATTGGGAAACATAAAATAAATGTTGTCTGGCCAGGCATGGCAGCTAATGCCTGTAATCCTAGTACTTCGGGAGGCTAAGGAGGGAGGATCACTTGAGGCTAGGATTTCTCAGTAACATAGTGAGACCCCGTCTCTACAAAAAAAAATGAAAAAAAAAAACTAGCCAGGTGTGGTGGTGTGTGCCTGTTGTCCCAGCTACTCAGGAGGCTGAGGCAAGAGGATCGCTTGAGCCCAGGTAGAGTTTGAGGTTGCTGTGAGCCATGATCATGTCACTGCACTCCAGCCCAGCCTGGGTGACAGAGTGAGACCCTGTCTCTAAAATATAAAAAAAAAAATAAATAAAAATGTTATCTGTATGCTGTGCCACTTGGGGCAGGAGGGGCAGTATTAAGCAGCTTCTCTTAATTTGCTGTTCCTAAATTTCATCCTATTTTCTCTCCCAGTCAACAATCTTAATTACTGTCAAAGGAGGCTATATATTACCTTTAAATATATATATGTTTAAGTCTTAAAACAAAACACAACTCCTCAGCAGGCTGGCTTAGAGGAGCACCAAAATGTGAGTCTCAGGCTCCTCATTCCCGGTCCCTCCTCCCGTCCTCCTCACGTGCCCTTTAGTTCAGCTACACCAAGTAGTTTCTGCTGCGGTTCCACCTGCTGGCATCATTCCTTGTTTTCAACTGTGCCTTCAGTGCAGTGTTTCTCTCACCTGAGATGTCCCCCAGGCCCACTTTTGCGATTCTTATACATTCTGTAGAAAGCCATTCCCTACCTCTCTCTTCCCCACTGACAGTCTGGCTGGATATGTGGTTCTGAGTCCAACAGCATCTTATTTATGACTTACCTTCTGTTGTGTGCTGGAACTGTGATCTTATTCTCATAACGCTGTTCTCAACTTTGTATGCACTTTGCATTGTCTCCCCAGTGGGCTGTGCATTAGATCATGATGTCAGAGATAAGCATTTTTCACTATAGGCACCTCAAGGTCTCTGATGGAGGCTAGCACACAGGAGAAATGCAGCCCTCTGACTAGGTCCTATATATTAGTGATAATCAATGACTGTCTGTCATCCTCTTAAAGATAGATGTCTTATGTTTCTCTGAGGTATGTGCCATGTTTATAACTTTGATATACCACATTAGTAGGGTCTGGTATTTGCCTATTTATTAATAGCAGCTCAATAAATATTTGTTGAATGAAGTCAATGTTGTTGTGGGCTGTAAACAAAATTCTGTATAGAAATGGGTGATCCACATGGGTGATCCTCAGGTAACACACCAATTAAGGAAGACTTAATGATCCAAGCCAACAGGCAGGGAAACTGGATGCATCACAAATCAGTTCACTCTTGCATGTCTGCATAGATAAAGGTGATAAACTATTATGTTTATAGTCACAAACAAGGAAATGAAAATACCTTCTTTGGAACAAAATCTTATCTATATTGGCTGTTGCAACATCGGAAATAGAAAAGGCATCTGAAAGTCCTTATGTATCTGTAACCCATGAGTCTTTAATAAAGACTAAGCACGTTACCCAGCCTCTTTGAGTACTCTGTCCTTGGAAATTCTTGACTATGGTATGGAATAGTTAACCTGGGACAGGCAGAAGAGAATGACATTATCTCAGGAAAACAAGAACAATTCAACACAAGAAAAAAAATCTAGTAATATACCACACTATTAGTTTTTATGAAAGGATAAAAAATTTAAACATCTCAATAGATGCAGAAACAGTTTTTAACATTCAATCACAATTTTCATAAAACAGAAAATCTGTAACTAAAGGGAGTTTCCCTAACTTAATAAAACCTATAGTAAATATCATGGTAAATGGTAAAACTTGAGATGCATTCTCAGTAAAGTCAGGAACAATTCAAGGAATTCACTATTAGTGGTTCGATTCAACTTTATTTTGGCAGTTGGCAGCCTTAGCCAATGCAATTAGATAAGAAAAGGAAATGAGGCATTCAGAAAAAAAAGAGCACAAACTATTACTATTTGCAGAAGATATGATTGTCTATATAGAAAATCTCAGAGAATTGTCAAACTATTAAAACTAATGAGATAGGTCAGCGATGACATTGGATATATAATTAACATATAAATATCAATACTTTTGCTTTACATCAATAATAACCAATTTGAGAAGTGTAATAGAATCAAGGACATTATTAACAATACTATTGTTTGTAAGTTAGCAACTTACAAACACAGTAAAAAATTCTACTATGGCAAGAGTTCCTGATGAAGGTTACAATTCAAAGTTACAGAATCTCATATTCTGCATGTGAATGTGGGAAACAGAGCAGCAGTAATCACATTTATATCAGAACAGCATTTCACAGTTTATTGAATAAAGTCAATTACCACAATAACATTTTAGATCCTGAAAATCATCCTATGAGAGAGAATCTCTACTCTATACATGAGGAAATAAAGGCTACAGAATTTTTGGCACCTGCTTATGATCTTCTAATTAAAAAATGTCTGTAACTAGATATTAATACTGGCTGCATAAAAGATGCCAAATCAATCAACAAACAAGTATCTATCAATTATAAGGGCAAAGGAGTTTAAAAAAAACCCACAAATGATTTACTGTGAACCTCTTACAAGTAAAGATAACCACTCAGGCCACTGAGGATTAACAAAGTAGGGGCACTGTTTCTACTTTTCAAGAAATAACTAACATGAGATTTGTACAGAGGAATAAATGGCCTAAATTTTATAGCAGATTCTGAAGCACTTAGAGAAAATACAGAATATAAGAGATTTGTTTCTGTGTTGTTTTAAACATCTGCTCGCTTATATAGGATACTGTTCTTTGTCTCAAAAAAGAGTCTCGCTCTGTTACCCTGGCAGGAGTACAATGGCATCATCACAGCTCACTGCAGCCTCAAACTCCTAGGCTCAAGCGGTCCTCCTGCCTCAGCCTCCCAAGTAGCTGGGACTACAGGTGCACAGCACTGTGCCCAGCTAATTTTTTCTATTTTTAGTAGAGAGACGGGCTCTTGTTCCTTGTCAGGCTGATCTCAAACTCCTGAGCTCCCTCCTCAGCCTCCCATAATGTTAGGATTACAGGCATGAGCCACCGAGCCCCACCCAGGACAGTGTTCTTAATGATCTGTAAGGTACAGAACCTCACCTGGAAGATGACAGGACAGCAGGGATCTGCTATAGACTTGGAATGCCTGGTATTTATTAATGCATTAAAAACAGACTATACATTATTTATTAGAATTCTTCTGCTTTCCTAAGAAACATGTAGCAGCTGCCAAAATATTCCATTTTATATGGAACTTTTGTATTTCTATAATATGCCATAGTGGAAAGGAAACCCCAAATCCCATCTTTCAGAACCCCAACCCAGGTTTGCCAGTGATAACAGGAGAAGACTGGGCTTCTCTGTTGGTGGCGGGAAGGCAGCGCCTTCCTCCACCTTCTGTGTTTCCAATTCACCTTAACTAAGCCACAGCACAGCTAGCTAGAGGAGCCTGCCAGGTAGACAGTCAGAGGAAGGGGCCCACAGAGCAGTGGAGAGATTTGGGGTTCCTTTTGATGGAGACATCCATGAGAGAAAAACAGAAAATGTTTCCAGCTGCTTTTGAACTGAGACTTTTAAAAATTGTTTTGTCTGTTTTGGCCTGGGGCTGCATACTTGAAACGATAAAAGCCGTTCTTTCAACTCAACTTTAAATCATAGAGTTCCCACAGCTAGTGTCAACATGCAGAGTGCTTACGACTCTAGGAAGAAAGCGGTGGGGGCTGGGCAGGGACCTAAAATGCTGCAGCTAGTACCAGACAAGTGGAAACAGAAGATTTTGTGTCCAACTCAGGCCCCCTTTCCCCATCCCTTGCCACGAGGTTGGCCGAAGTCCCCCCACTTTCCCATGTTAGCTGGATTTAGCAACTGCTGTTTTGGCGGCAATCAGAGATCAAGTGTGGCGTAACTATTCTAACATCACAAGGTGCAGTGCTGTTTCCAGAGCTGACATTCATTTTAAGACCTTTGTTGCCTGCTCAGTGCCAATGTCACCAACGCGCTTCCTCTAGAGTGTGCGAAGGAAATCAGCACCAGAGCAACACCGTAAACCAGGTTTCGGCGAAACCCCAGCCCTCCCAAAGGCAAACCTACGTTGAGGGCTCCCTGAGGAATGGCAGTGCGGACCTCCTGTCACTCTAAGTCAGACACTTCAGTGTGCTGCACCTCCGCCTAAAGTCAACCGCGTGTCCCAGAACAAGTCTCGCATATGGTAAAAGTTAAAAATAATCCTCCCCTTTCTCTCTCTGGGTTACATAGGCTAGGGCCAGGCTAGATAGACGTACCCCGTATGTGGTGCCAAGACAGAGGTCGAGATAATCTTTGGCTAAGAATTTTATGAAGGCAGCGGTAATCCGGTCCAGAGGTCCGGGTGCGATGGTGCCCCAAGCCAGGTTGAAGTATTGTATTTTGCAAAAAGTGCTGAAATAACAGGAGTTCATTCAGAGACCCTTTTTGTGCCACAAGAAATAAAAGCACTACAGCTATGGAAAGAGATAGAAAATCGGCATCGTGGATTGGCTGATATTGGAGATCAGGTGATATTTGCTGTTCGTCAAGAATATGTCGAGCTTGGAGATCAGCTCCTCTTGCTTCAACCAGGAGATGAAATTGCCATTATCCCCCCATTAGTGGAGGCTAGTGCTTTTGAACCATCTAGGAGAGAGATGGATGAAGTTGGAGAGAAACCGAAAGAGATAATAAAATTCACTGCCAAGAAACTTTGAGTAGATGAAGTCTCACAGTTGGTGATTTCTCCACTCTGTGGTGCAGTATCCTTGTTTGTAGGGACTACAAGAAATAACTTTGAAGGGAAAAAAGTCATTAGCTTAGAATATGAAGCTTATCTACCTATGGCAGAAAATGAACTCAGAAAGATCTGGAGTGAAATTAGGCAGAAATGGCCAGTGAAACACATAGCAGTGTCCCGCAGGCTTGGCTTGGCTCCAGCATCAGAAGCAAGCATGATCATTGCTGTGTCCTCAGCCCACAGGGCTGCATCTCTTGAAGCTGTGAGTTATGCCATTGATAATTTAAAAGCCAAGGTGCCATATGGAAAAAGGAAATGTATGAAGAGTCATCGTCATCTTGGAAAAGAAACAAAGAGTGCTTTTGGGCAACCAACTATTAACCACTTATGTTTTTAGAACACTAAATCTTAAATTTGTTGAACTTTCATT
>VBSM01003205.1:540091-576234 GCA_008086735.1 Cheirogaleus medius | reverse complement strand
CTACAGGCATGCGCCACCATGCCCGGCTAATTTTTTCTATATAGATTTTTAGTTATCCGGCTAATTTCTTTCTATTTTTAGTAGAGACCTTGCTCAGGCTGGTCTCAAACTCTTGACCTCGAGCGATCCTCCTGCCTCAGCCTCCCAGAGTGCTAGGATTACAGGCGTGAGCCACCACACCCAGCTGGGAATGTCATATTGCTGGAATTATATAGTATGCAGCCTTTTCAGATCAGCTTCTTTCACTTAGTAAAGTGAAAACTTCCACTTAAAGTTTCTCTATGTCTGTTCATGGCTTGGTAGCTCATTTCTTTTTATTGTGGAATGATATTTCATTGCCTGGAGGTACCATAGTTTATCCATTCACCTACTGAAGAAAATCTTGGTTGCTTCTCAGTTTTGACAATTATGAATAAGCCTGCTATAAACATCAAGTGCAGGTTTTTAAGTGGACATTAGTTTTCAACTCATTTGAATAAGTCCCAAGGAGCGCAATTTCTGGATTGTATGGTAAGAGTATGTATAGTTGTGTAAGAAACTGCCAAACTGTCTTCTAAAGTGGCTGCACCATTTTGCATTCGCACCAGCAACGAAGGAGAGAGTTCCTGTTGCTCCATATCCTTGCCCACATCTGGTGTCAGTGTTTTGGATTTTGGCCATTCTAATAGCTGTATAGTGGTATTCATATTTCATTATTGTTTTAATTTGTAATTCCCTAATGTCATATGATGTTGAACATCTTTTCATGTGCTTATTTGCTAACAGTGTATCTTCTTTGGTGAGGTAAGGATGTATTATTTTCACCTGAGTCCCCAGAACCTAACGACGTGATTGGCACAGAGGTAGTGCTCAACAAAACATTGGCTTGGGAAATACGTGCTATGTTAGGGGGAGGAAAAAGGGGATTGTGAGCTGTTCCCCAAACACACCCCTGCTCCGGTGCCACTGTCTTGCCCTTCCACACTTTATGACCCTGCTGCACGCTCTACCTGACCATCAAGACGGTCGAGGCTTCCTGCAGCCAGCAGTGTCCTATACTGGCTTCAAGCCACCACAGCACTTTTTTTCAACTTCTCTTGTGGTTTAGAGTCATCATTAGCCAGGCAAGACAATTTACTGTCTTATTCCCCTATTCAACTGTAAATGTGCTCTTTGAGCAAAAGGGCCCATCTTACACACTTAAAAAATTATTTTAAAAATTTACATATGGTAAAGCTGACTTTATCCCCTGCATATGTGAACAGTTCTATGAGTCTTAACAGATCCATATGTCCGTATAACCACTGCCACTTCACACTCACTTTTGATTCTCTCATTGTCGCTGGCACAGTGTCGTGTAAACATACAGTCAAGACATACTGAGTAGAATTGCCAGCACTGGCCTCTCAGTTAAGACATTATCACACTGAAGACTGGCATGTTTTATCATGTACCTTTTCTTGAATTAAAACTAAAATTCAATCTATATCAAATCCTCTCAGGAACAAAGCATTTTAAATCCTGGACCAGATATACTTGGCTGTTTTTCTTGTTTGGAACATTCTTCTCTTCCTTTCCATTCTCCTTATATACGCCAGTGCCCAGATCAAATTCTTCTCTTTCATAAAGGCTTTCCCAAAGCTCACAGTAACCTCTCCCTTCTCGGAATTCTCTTCGTTGATGCACTTAAATACTATACTGTGAAATATACACATAATAATTAGTCACGATGCTGTCCTGTCTTTTTAAACAAGATCATGGTTCTTCACAGGAACCAAACCTTCTATTTTTAATTCTCCTTGCAGGTAGCAATGTGCTAAGCCAGGGGCTTGATTAACTCACACGTGCCTGAAGGCTCTTGAAAGCAGAGCTCATCTAAATGCCCCACATGGGGCCAGGCCACCACCACCAACAGAAACAGAAATGCAGCGACCCCTTTCCAAACCTGAGTCATCTTGACAGCTAGTGGCTTACTCGACAGAATCACTATTGAGTTGGCTAATGTCAGTCAGTGCACGGTGCAGTTCAGTGCAGGTAATAAGAGTGGGCTGTGTTTCCTGGAACAGCCAGCCACATTTCATGTCTCCCTCTCCCAGTAGGAAAATCGCCAGTTTCCTTCTGCAGAAGAGAATGAAGCTTGAGCACAGGAAATTTCCTACTGATCTGAAAACAGAAAGTCAATTAGGTATCCCAAGAAAATGAATTGCAAAGGCCCATATCCAAAGTTAATTCTTCTTGTCTTAAAAATCCTGAAATGAGAAGGGAAAAATCTACTTAATAGATGAGAACATAGGCCTGAAGGTCACATTGGTCAGACTCAATTTTTTTTTTTTAAATAAAGACAGGGTCTCACTGTCACCCAGGCTGGAGAGCAGTGGCACGACCACAGCTCACTGTAACCTTGAACTCCTGGGCTCAAGTGATCCTCCTGCCTTGGCTTCCCAAAGTGCTGGGGTTACAGGCGTGCACCACCATGCCTGGCCCAGACTCAAATCTTGACTGTACATACACCCTTTAAAGAAAAGGGCCCATCTTACACACTTTCTCTAGGTTTGTGATCCTGGGCCAATTATTTCATCTTTTTGAGGATGACTTTCCTTACTTATAAAACAGGCAATACTACTATTTTAAAGAGTTATCAGGATTAGATGAGACAGTTCACATGAAACACTAAACACAGTGCCTTATACCCAGTAGATGCTCATAAAATGGCAGCTACTATTTTTATTCTTGTCTTATGCTCTCTGCCTTTCATAAGGCATTTCAACTGCTAATACATTATCTCATTTGATCTTCATAGTTACTCTGAGATACAACATTAATCCCGTGCAAAGGTAGAACCACAGCTCAGAGAATGGATGTCCATCACTGGTGGCTTGGTTTCATGGTCTCCCTGGTCAGGCTGCAGCACAGGTTCTGGGGTCCTTGACCCTGGGGTACTGAAAACAGAGTCTTCCTTCCAGTATTTGGTCCAGGAAGTGAGACAGGCTCTCGCGTTCAGGCTGGGCACATCCTCTGAGAGGCAGGCCAGCTGTAAAGTTAAGGAAACACTAAAGGCCAATGGGTGAGTGAAGCCACAGATGCCAGCAAATTATCCAGGGGTGCTCAGGCTCCAAATGGCATATTGCTGACAATTTAAACATTTACAATTTCAGCTATCAATTCTACCCCCAAGCTTACAGGTCTGACTACCAAAAATAGCCTTGGCCAAAAACACTAGGTGAAAAAGAGAGCAGAATCACTTTTTGTTCCACATTGATACTGTGCTGTTTTCAGCATGAAAACCCAGGGAAAGGGCAGCCCTCCAAGGCAAGGCTCTCCTGACAGCAGAGCTGTCCTGGTGGATGTGAGCAGGGAGGACTGTGGCACAAAGAAGGAGGGGACAGCTTTGGAGATGGGGTGGGACGGGACATCCTTCCAGAAGGCCTGACCAGGCAACCCAGCGTCCATATCACTGGGGGTAGGCAAGAAGAGTAGGAGCGCTCAAATGAGGCCCTTTGATTTTAGTAGCAGTAACGCTACTTAAGATTATTTTTTAACTTGGTACAGGGGAAACTTACAAACAAGAGGTAATATTATAAAATATAGGTTCAGGTACGAATGCAGGGAATTGTTCTGCTTGAGAGCTGGTGCAGATCTATTTCACACTGGACAGCCAGCCCCTGAGCTCGGTGGCCTGAGGGGGGGAAGGTGCCATTGTTGGGCCGGATGAGAGAAAGATGATCCTGAAAGGGGGTGAAGATATACAATTTCAGGCAACTCTGTGTCAGGCACGTACCTTTCTTGTAATTTCTACAGACACCAGCTGGCTGAGGGAGGGGCAGAAGACAGGCAGGCAGAATTAAGAAAGAATCTCCCTGGTAGTGGAGGAAAACAGGGAAAACCAGAGGGAGGAAGTCGTTCTGGGTTCAAAGAAATCAACTTAGAAAGCTTCCCTTATAAAAATAGCCAATGGCAAATCCTAGTCTATTTATATCATCTGTCCAAGATCACTATCAGGATCCTGGGCTGAATCACAAGACCCAGTAAATAATCCTCACAAGTATGGGGTGCTGGCTGTCTGCTTTATGGGAAGACATCTGAAACACCACTGGAGCAACTGAGTCAGGGAACACTGGAGTGCTGGCACCAAATGATATTTACAAGTGGATCTCACTTGGCAGAAATAAGTTCCTGAAAAGTTGGCTCTCAAATGAATTCAATTAACAGAATCATATTTTCCTAGTAAATCACATTTTAAAATTAAAGATGGATTGGAGGAGGGGTAGCCCCCCAACAAAACAAAACAAAACAAAACAACAAAACAACTGTGACCCTGAGACTAAATAAAAATCACCCTTAATTCAGCAAACTTTAAAATGTCATTTACTTAAAAGGCCATTATAAATGCTCATAAAATAGAAATGATTTGTCAGCAAACATGTCTATGCCTGTGACAAAGGAGTTGCAGCAGGCTTTGTGAGGGCTATGGAGACCCTGCTCCTCAAGAGCCTACAATCTGGCACTTCAAAGAAAAAGACACTGAACATTCATGTTGCATCAGAAAAATTGTCTCCCTGGATTTAGACAAATGTGCATGCACAAGGGCTCGCCTGGCCCTTTAAGTGCTATCTGGGTTTGGAACGGCTCTGCCTCCCTCCTGTCAGCAGCAGCCAATCAAGCTGGCCTCTAAGTACTGTTTTCAAACCCTAGGTTTATAAGCTAAAAGCAGTTGGCCATGTTTATTTAACTAACTTGGAAAGAAAAAAACTAACCACCCATGACCTGGGCGCTTTAATGAAATAAGAAGAGCTAAGGTACTTAAAGCTCTCTGAAAAGTTAAAGGCCTGTACAATTGGGGGGGGGTGTTATTTTAAACTTTAAAGGGCATTTGCTCAAGGAATCCGTTTGTTTGGAGAAAGTCTGTGTACCTCCACCCATGCTCTCTTGCACACAGAATACTGGTCATCAGAAACAGGAGCAGAGACGAGACCTGATTTGTTATTAGTTCCATAAGTGTAGATCACGGCGTACCAAGTTTGCTTTAAGCAATGGACAAACACACTTTATGAAAATATTGGCTCTATGCTAATAATGTTGCCAGTGACTACAGGCAAAGAACTGGGGAATATCAGTTCAAAATATGCTATATCTCTTAGGCACTGTGTGCCTCAGGAACTGGCACCAGCATGGGGGCCTGTCCACAGCTAAGAAGAGTGAAACTCTTCCTGTTGATATCTGCTGTAGACCTGAAGGTATGCAAAGTGTCGGAGAGTAAACAGCATATTTTTGAAAATACACTTTTTGTTTCAATTCCATAGTGATGAGCCAAGCTGTGGTAGAGACGGCTATTTATCTCAATAGCTATGCTTCCCTTCTTCCTTTTTCTGATAGAACTCCCCCAGTGTTGTTTGTTTTATCATCAAGGTACCAGGCTGCCCAACTACAGACTACATTTCCCAGAGTGCTTCACACTCCATGTGGCTATACAGCTAACTGTTGGCCAATGGGATGTGAGCAACTTCCATGGAGAGTCCTTTAAAGGGGAAATACTTGCCCTCCAATTCTTCTCTTTTCTCCTTCCCACATCTGCAGTGTGGATTGGAATTGCTGAACCAGCTTTGACAACACCCATCAGGGCTTCTTAACTCCAAGGGGTCCATGAATAGAATTCATTGGTCTGTAAACTTGGATGGGAAAAACTTGTAACTTTATTTTCACTAACCTCTATCTGAAATTTAGCATTTCTTTCAGTTATAATGGAGGGAACAAATCACAGTAGTATTTGCAGTATTCGTGACTCTGTCACCAACAGAAATTACAGGCATACTTGTTACGGATTATTTTGAAATGTCACAAATACTCATCACTACTTTGAAATTACAATAGCCCTTAGAATTGCCACTAGATCATTATTTGAAGTATTAATAAAGCACATATTACTGTGTCACAAATTTGAGATTTAAAAAAACCCTTTGATAATTGTATTTCAACATGATTTCATGTGTAATGCTATGTGTTTTATAATATCTCACACATTTAAAAATGCTACTCTGTGAAGTGGTCCATGGGCTTTGTCATACTACCAAAGGGATCCATGGCACAGAAATTGCTATGAATCCTTACCTTGGGAATGGCAGAACAGTAATACTTAAGGAATTCAGGGCTGTGGATGACCTTGTAGAGCAGAACCCCCATCAAGTTCTGGACCACTCCTCCAGATCAGGGCTGCCCTGCAGCACTTTCTGTGATGATGGAAATACTCTGTCTGTGCTGTCCAATACAGTAGCCTCTAGCCAAGTGACCACTGAGCACTTGAAAGGTGGCCAGTACAACTGAGGAACTGAGCTTTTTATTTTATTTAATTTTAATTGATTTAAATTTAAACAGCCACATGTGCCTAGTGGTACCATATTGGATGGCACAGCTGTAGACTGTTACATGAGGGAGAAAAAAATTTCTACCATATTTGAGCTACTATATTTTGGGGTCTGTTATAGTACCTTAGCCTAGACCTTAATTAATACACAAACCAACATGGACTCAATAATAATAATCACACCAGAGAAAGAAGGTACATTTGTAGAAAGACCAACTCAAAACATATGGAAACTCACCAACTAAAAACAAGATTTGTACAGGAATTTTTCTATTTACAAAGCATTCCCATATAAGTTATTGTACCTGATACCTATACTCCCCCTGTGATTGTGATTGACCCTATCTTACTCTCAAAGGGGTTAGGTGACTTTGCTTAAGACACAAAGATAGTAGATCCAGGCATCAACTCCAGATTTTACCGCCTCACCAGGTATCTTCCAGCTCTCTGAATGCCTCCAGATGGCAGTTAGAAGTGACAAGGTTGTAAAAGACCTATAACTAGCACTTAGCCACCTAAGTACCTGCCAAAACTTCCATCCCTCTGCCTCTAGGGCACACAAATGTCTGCTAAATCCTTTTTCTGGCCCTAGGGTTTGGGTACCTGTAGATACCTGAATTTCCCTATTTCTTGGCAAAATTTCCATTTCTGTGGTGTCAATGACTTGCAAGGACTCTAGAGGGCTGGGAGTGGTAGTGAGAAGACTCTTCTGAAGTCTGAGTTAAGGATTTGTAAAGGATACTGCCTTTTCAGCAAACTTTACTGCAAAGGTCATTTCACTGCCAGCTCATTTTCCTCTCTTTGAAATCAAAGAATAATGTTTTTTCAGAACAATAACCATAGTAACAGGTTATAATTTTATCAGTAACGAAAAGGTCCATGTCTTAAACTCTAGGGAACATAGACATTGAAGGGAGAAAAGCCCATACCTTAGTGTGACTATATCTCAAGCTTCCTTGGAGCCAGGCTCTACCTCTCACTGCTAGTCTTGGTTCTGTCTACACCCTTCCCTTCCCTAGGCCTACAGAACTCCTATTCATCCTTATAAAACCAGATTCCCCATTCTCACATTGCTTTCTTTGTTTTGTTTTGTTCTTTTTAAGAAGTTTTCATTAAAGTTATATATGAGCATAGTTTCAAAACCCAAATAATCCCAAAGCTTGTTAGGAAAATCAGCAGGCCCCCATCTTCAATGCTCCATAGAGATTTACTTGGTACTTTTTAAATATTTACCTCTGTATGTTAAAACAGTGTGTCTATATCACTACCTCTTGACTTCTTGATTTTTTTCAGGTTTAGACATCACATATATTTCCCATTTTGGTTTGGTAAATAGGAATTTAGCTCTTGGACTGCTATGTGTTCCCTTACCCCCACAATAGCAAACACTTACCTTCCTGTCTTTCTTCCTTTTCACATAATTGTATTATAATTTTGGTCAGATCAATGTCCAGTTTTGACATTACTGTAACTATCTCATTGCTATATGTAGGTGAGCTGTGTAATATACTAGGATTACTTTTTCTTTCCTGTACGACATTTTTTCCCCTGGAATTAAGACTATCATTTTTTTTATTATTTTTTGTTTCTATGCACTTATCAATAATTTAATCCCAAACTCTCTGCCAATTGCATAAATCTCCAAATGCATCTTCAGATACAGTAGGTATTCAAGCATTTCATCTTCTTAACAAAAGCTGTCCTGGAGCCTTCTGACGTGACCTCATCTCTTCTGGCCGCCCTCGGTGCTTCAGGCCCAAGTGCCACCCCATCACTATTATTCTGAGGATTCCTTGAATCTCTCCTGTGTGGGACTCCCCTATTTCCTGTATTTCATGTCTTGCTCTCTCTTGCTTTACTCTTATTTCTCTGGCGTTTATCCTTCATTAGTTTGAATAGGGTGAACAGAAGGTAAATTTTGTGAGATCTTGTGTATCTGAAAATATCCTTAGTCTACCTCCATACTCAATTAATGGTATGGCTGGATATAGAATTGTAGATTAGAAATATTAAATAGTTTTCCTTCATGATTTGAAATCATTGTTCTTGTGATTTCTGGTTTCCAATGTCATCACTAAGAAGTCCAAAATAATTCTGCTTGTTGATTCTTTGTTTATGACCTATTTTTTTTCTTTAACCTGTAAGTCTTTTTTTATTCCCTCTATTCAGAAATTCACTATGATGATCCTTGGTGTTGGTCTATGTTCATCCACTGTTCTGGGCAGGTGATAGACTCTTCTAATCTAGACACTTGTTTCTCTAAACTCTGGGTAATTTTTGTTTAATTCTTTATTTTTTCTGGTCTGTTTTCTTTCATGCTCTCTTTTTATTCCCCTATAACTCTATTATTTGGATGTTGTGCTCCTAGCCTGATCTGCTAATGTGCTCATCTTTTCTCCCTTATTTTTCATTTCTTTATCTTTTTGCTTAGTTTCTAGATGATATTCTAAATTTCACTATCCAATCCTCTTCTGAATTTTAAACTTCTTATATTTTTAATTTGTAAGAGTACTTTTTGATTATTTGAATATCCTCTCATAGCATTTTATTCTTGTTCCAAAAATATCATAGAGAGACAAAACATATGTATATAACATGTTTTTCCTGACAAATGATAGTTTTATGGAGTATATAAAATTTTCATCTCCTTGCATAGTCTTTTTCTTCAAATTTAGTTTAGTCACTTTTGAATTAGACATCTGGCAATACTTGGTTTCTACTTCTACTTAAGGAGAAGGTACTTTCAAAAGCTGTCTGAAGTCCACCGTGGACATCACTGTAGGATCATCTGGCTGGCTATCATGTCAGAGAGCCCCTGACGATTTCTCTTTTGGGGCTAGTCAGCCTCACTGGACGAGGTCGTCCACTCTACTGCCTGGAAGGTAGCGGAGCCTGATGACCTGTGTTGTTGGATCCTGGTGGGGGAAGAAGCTCAGATGCCTCTGTATTGGATATGCAAACATTCATTTAACCCCATGTTTTCAGTGCTATACATGTGACTTTCAACTCTGGCTGGTGTGCCCGAGTCTAGAAAACCTGCTTTGCCCTCAACAGAAAGTAAACTTCAGTTCCCTAACTGCAGTACTAGAGTTGTCCATCGGTACAAAGCTAAGGTGGGGAGCTGGGGATCTAATTGCTTCTTAAGAACTCCCACCAACTCTCCTATGTAAGCCCCATATTTACGTCCCACATTCAGGTGTAACTATGGTCCCCAGTTCCAGGTCTTTGGGGGGCTCTGCGGGAAACACTGGCTTTCTCTACTGGTTGGCTTAGAATTTAATTTTCTCATCTGTCTTTCCAGACTCCAAATCTTTTGTTGCTATTGTTTGCTCTCCTATTCTTTTTGTCCTTAAGAGTTTTAAAAATGCACATATCTTTACTGTCATTTTAGGAAGTTTCAGGAGGGATCAAAAGTAAATGCATGTGCTTGGTCATTTTTTTCTTTTCTTTTTTTGAGTAACATATTCACATGGTTTAAGATTGAAAAGAAAAGAGAATATACAACAGCTTTCCTTCCCATACACAACCAGCAGCCACCTAAGATCCCCCCCTCCCCAGGAAGAAACCAGCCTTACCGATTTCTGGCATTCTGTCAATCTGTCTTTATCATTTTAAATCCTACTTGATATGATTAAGCCTACTGGTATCATTTTTTACTGTGCTCTCTTATTATAGTACCTATCAGACTGCACTAAGACTTCTTGAAAGAAAAGATGTAAAACTGAGGGAGCCTAACTCTTTGCAGAGGATTAAAATGATGATCAGGTTTATCTTTACTGTCCCTTCCATTTTATGTACACCGTCCTGCCTTGTATGGCCCTGTTCACTGCCTCAGACGCCAAGGAGTCCTCTCCCCATCTGTTATTAAAACCAGTTCTACACACCGTTCTCACAGGGGTGTGAATGACTAACACAGCCTACTCTACCATTCTTCCCCTGAAGTGGCTGAATTTTCACAGGAGATAAAATTCAAGGGCAAAGGGATTAAACTCTATTGGCTGCCGTTTCAGGAGTCACCCAGGATAGCAGATCAGTTTTGCCAAGACCAATCTGTTGCTAGAACCATCCGTATCAGGAAAGTAGGGTCAAACCAGAGAAGATTCTCAATATCAGACAAATTTCAAACCAAGTGAGTATCAAACAAACTATCTCTTAACTGAGTGAGCACCAAAGCTGACTAAGCCAATCGTAACATTTATATATTAACAAAGATGCTGCTAAAAAACAGATAATCATTTCCTATCTAAATGATAAAGGTGCTCAAGGTCCACATGTTGGGAAATATTACTGAATAACAAAATTACCATGAAGTAAACTTGAAACAAAAATCAAAATAATCCACACATTTTGCCTTTTAAAATAAGTATCTAAAGAAATGTAACTAAAATCAAGATAGCAAAATGCTGACTTCTAATTCTGACCATGATAAAGTGGATGGTATCATACTTACCTTCCTGCCATAAACAATAAGAAAAATGGAACAAAACAACTGAGATTAGGCTCTGAGAGAAATGAACACAGGAACTCAAGAAAGGAGCAATGTTTTTATAAAGGGATGAGGCAGAAATCAGATTTCAATGCTCCCAAGGAGCCTGGGATTTGGGGAGAGGGTAGCAGTGATGGGGGAACATCAGGGAGAGAACCCAGAAATCTGCTCAGAAATTGCCCTTAGATCTTTGGCTAATCCCATGGTCTGCAGAGTGAAGGGTGAAATACTAAGCTTGGAAGAAAGTACCTGTTGGGAAGCTGAGAGCTGAATTTGAGCAGAGATGCCAGATATTAAACAGTACAGGGTAGATGTTGGATTGGGGGTCAAGTTAGAGTAGAGGGCATAGGTGAACATACAACATATTTAGTTAGGACTCCAGAAAGGCCACCCACAAGATTATTGACTACAGTGTAGGAGTAAGGGGAAAACTGAAATACTAATAAATTGACCCCAACAAACCTAAAACAGGTCTTAAGAGAAACAAAGTGAACATAGTAATTCAGCTTTCAGAGCAAAATTAAACACCCTTTAGAACACTAAACATAATCCATATGTTAGGAAATAGAAAATGAAAAAATATAACATAATCCAAAGCCTCTGTAACCTATCATTTACAATGTCTAGTGCACAATAAAGTTATTAAATATTCCAAAAAACTGTAAAAAGTGACCAATAATTAGATGAAACAGTGACTAGACACAGATGAGAGATAATCTAGATATTTGATTCAGCAGACAAGGACTTGAAAATAACCGTGATTAATATATTAAAAAATAGAAAAATACAAACTGGATGGAAAGATGTAATATTTCAACTGAGAATTAGAATTTATGGGAAAAAAATCCAAAAAACTTTTCAGAACTTCCAAAAATGATTTCTGAGACTAAGAACTCACAGGATGAGTGAATAAAAACTCAATAGATTGGGCACAGCAGCAGACAGGAGTAGTGAGCCAGTAGACAGGTCAATAATAAATATTCAAAATAAAGTACAGAGAGAAAAATAAATAGAAAACCCAAAACAAGCCAGGTGCAGTGACTCACACCTGTAATCCTAGAACTGTGGGAGGTCAAGGCAGGAGGATCACTTGAGGCCATGACTTTGAGACCAACCTGGGCAACACAGACAGACCTGTAAGGAAAGGAAAAAGGGAAAGAAAAAGGAAAGGGAAAGAAAAGAAAAGAAAAGAAAAGAAAAGAAAAGAAAAGAAAAGAAAAGAAAAGAAAAGAAAAAAAGCCAAGCCAAGCCAAGCCTAAACAGAATGTAATATAGATTTGGGGCAAGGTCAAATAATCTAAGGTGCATGTAATTAGGCTTCCATAGGGGAAAAAGGGACAATGGAAAAGAAAGCAATTCTTTGAAAAAGTAATAGCAAATAATTTTCTAAATCTGAGGAAACATATCTACTCAGGCAAAATAAATAAAAAGAAAACCATGCTTTTCTGGAAGAATGGCAACAAAAAAAAGAAAGAAAGAAAAAGAAAATCAAACTATGTACATCTCAGTCTAATTGATGAAAAGCAGATAAGGAGAATATCTTAAAAGCAGCCACTGGAAAAACGACACACTACTTTTAGGGAAACAACAAGAGTAAATGTTGACTTCTCAAGAAAAATCGCACAAGTCAAAAGACAACATAATAAAATCTTTAAAAGTTCTAAAGGAAAAAGAAGTTAAGTCAACTTAAAATTTTATACCCAGGGAGAATGCCCTTAAAAAGGAATGTGGGCTGGGCTCAGTGGCTCACACCTGTAATCCTAACTAACACTCTGGGAGGCTGAGGGGGAGAATAGCTTGAGCTCAGGAGCAAGCTGAGACCAGCCAGAGCAAGAGTGGGACCCCATCTCTACTAAAAATAGAAAAAATTAGCCGGGCGTGATGATGTGTGTCCCAGCTACTCAGGAGGCTGAGGCAGGAGAATTGCTTGAGCCCAGGAGTTTGAGGTTGCTGTGAGCTAGGCTGACGCCACAGCACTTGCCAGAGCAACAGAGCCAGACTCTTTCTCAAATAAATAAATAAATAAATAAAATAAAATAAAATAAAATAAAATAAAAAGAAATGTGAAGTAAAGATGCTCTCAAACAACTAAGAGAATTCACAATTTATTACACAGAATTGCTCTACAAATAATACTAAAGGATATTTAATATGATGACTATACTGTGGATGTTCTTCAAGTTCAAAAGCAAATAGTCTGATATGGAAGTATACAGTTATAAGAAAGAATCAACAGCTCCAGAAGAGTAAACATATAGATGATATAAAGACTATTCACTAGTTAAAGAGAGAAAAAGGAATAAAGGAACAAAAACAAAGTGGACAAATAGAGAACAAATAAGACAGTTAAACCTAATCACACCAGTAATTACATTAAATGTAAATGGAGTAAACAATATAATTAAAAGACAGACTGTCAGATTGGATTTAAAAACCCAGATGCACCTATATGCTGTTTATGAGAAATACAACTATATGTGGTTTATAAGAAATACACCTTAAATATGGAGACAAAGATAGATTGAAAGTGATTTAAGTAAATCATACCAAGCAAACAACAACTAAAATGAAAATAAAAGGAAAGTGTTGTGGTTATCTTAATGTTAGATAAATAGATATTAAAGTCAGATGTATTATGAGAAATAACTAGAGACATTATATGATAAGAGTCAATTCAACAGAAAGCTATCACTATCTTAAACATGTATGCATCAAACATCATAGATCTAAAATAAAAGTTGAGAAAAGGAGATAAAGATAAATCTAAAAGAATTTATAAAAATGACTTCCTTTTTCCTATGAAAAAATGTGTACACACAAGCACACAGACATTCTCAAAATTGGAGGCTTAAAGCTTTCAAGATGAAAAAAATTGGGGAAGCCAGGTAGATAATGAGAGAGATTAGCTCACTGTAGTAGAGCAATGCAAGCTAAGAATTAAACATAATCTATAAACAGGTACCTAATGAAAAGGAACAGCCAAATGCTAACCAAGGTGATGGGATGTAACTGCAAGTGTAATTCCTGCATCAACACACCTGGAACTAGAGCCCAATGAGTCAGAAGTAAGAATGTATTACCAGAAGCGGGTGATTCAAAGAATATGGTTTTGGCAATAGGTTCCCAATAGTACTGTCTGTAGAAAGTGATATCCTGACCAGAGATTTATTCCCTCCCGCCCCCAAACCACCTAATGAGCATCTATTCTGCGCCAGGCAATGTTTGAGGCACTGATTATGCTTGCTGTAGCTTTTGTTTCAGCAGATTACTTATATTATGTGGGAAAATATACTAATTACTCACAATGTTCAAAATGGAACTCATTCACTTATTCCATAAGTATTTTTTGAGTGCACAGGAAATTTATTCTTGGCACAGAGAATAAAATAGATAAAAATCCCTGCACTCATGAAACTTAGTGGCAAAAGGCTTGCAGCTGTGAACATAGTGAGCCCTAAAATTTCTTCAACTAAATAAACTAGATGATCAAATAAACTAAATGATCAAACCTAGTATGGTTCATGTGCTCATTAAAAAAAATAGCACAAATAAATTTCTTGAGATATACAAAAAATGATATATTCACAGTATTACCAAATGGGTGATTAAAAAAAGAGACTATTTGGGAACAAGCAAAGAAGAAAAGTTTGGGCTTAGAGAGAGGAACTTAAGTTATATCGATGCATTGTCTATGGTTTGTAAAATCTAAAATGCAGCTATAAAAAGTAATAAAAATCACTCCTATAATCCACTCTATAATCCAAGGCCATTGAGTCCATTTCCTAAACTATTTAGCACTTAGCATGCATGTTAGAAGTTTGAAGTATAGTTCTTATAAAGACACAAGGCTAACCACTCTAAAAGCAGGCAAGGGCAGCCAATATCCACTTCTAAAGTAAGCCGGAACAATTCAAATGATAGGCTGATTTAACCTCACATTGTTTTCCTTCTTATTATAGAAAATTTCAAAAATGCACAAACTAAAAGGAATAGTATAATGAACTTTCATGGATACACACAGCTTCAACAATTATACATATGTTGGATGTTATTCTTCTTTTTTTTTTTTTTTTTGAGACAGAGTCTTGCTCTACTGCCCGGGCTAGAGTGCTGTGGTGTCAGCCTAGCTCAGCAACCTCAAACTCCTGGGCTCAAGCAATCCTCCTGCCTCAGCCTCCCTAGTAGCTGGGACTATAGGCATGTACCACTATGCTGGGCTAATTTTTTCTATTTTTAGTTGCCCAGCTAACTTTTTTTCTATTTTTTTTAGTAAGAGACAGGGTCTTGCTCTTGTTCAGGCTAGTTTTGAATTCCTGACCGCAAGCGATCCTCCTGCCTCGGCCTCCCAGAGTGCTAGGATTACATACGTGAGCCACCACACTCGGCCTGCTATTCTTCTTTCTCTCTGTTCCTTCTCACTTTTGGAGGAGGACACTGGAGTATTTTCAAACAAATCTCAAACATCATGTCATTTTAAATGTAAATACAGTTACATATCTCCAACTGATAAGGACTATACTTATTTCCAGAATTCAGTAGTCCTTTCTTTTTTTTTATTGTCAAATAGTACTTCATTGTATACAAATACCACATTTTGATTATCCTTTCATAGTTGATGGACATTTGAGTTGTTTCCACTTTGGGGCCATTACGAATAATGATGTTATAAATATTCAGAATTGTGTGGACATATGTTTTCAATTCTTTTGTGTATATATCTAGGAGTGGAATTACTGGTCATATGGTAAATCTGTGTTTAATACTAGATGTTTTCCCAAATGGCTGCACCATTTTACAATCCACAAGCGATGTGTAAAGATTCTAGTTACTCCACATTATCCCTAGCACTTGTTTTTGTCTGTCTTTTATTTTAGCCATCCTAGTGGGATACTACTACAGTCCTACAGTGTCATATTTCACTGTAGTTTTGATTTGTATTTCCCTAATGACTAAAAATATTAAGCATCTTTTAATTTGACTAATGGCCGTTTGTGTTTCTTCTTTGAAGTCTATTAAAATTTTTTGCCCATTTTTTAATCAGGCTTTTTATTAATAAGTTGTAAGAGTTCTTTATATATTCTTAATATCATCCCTTATCAGACACATAATTTGCAAATATTTTTTGCTATTGTCGTTTCACTTTCTTGATGCCAAAGAACAAAAGCTTTAATTTTGATGATGTTCAATTTATCTATTTTCTTTTCTTTTATTGTTTGTGGTGTCATATCTAAGAAATCATTACCTAGTCCAGATCATGAAGATTTATACCTATGTTTCCTTCAAAGGGTTTTATAGTCTTAGCTCTTAACTCAGGTTTTTGATCCATTTTAAGTTAATTTTTGTAAATGGTATGAAGTAGGGGTTCAACTTCATGCTACTATATGTATCCAATTGTCCCAGCACCATTTGTCGAAAAGACCATTCTTTACCCATTAAACTGTCTTATCATCTTTGTCAAAAATTAATTGGTCATAGATGTGTGGGTTTATTTCTGGACTCTCAGTTCTAATCCATTGATCTATATGTCTTCACAGTACCACACTATACAAATTACTGTAGCTTTGTAATAAATTTTAAAATCAGGAAGTAATTGAAAGTGATCCAACTTTTTTCCTTTTCAAGATGGTTTTGGTTATTCTGAGCTCTTTGCATTTCCATATATAAACTTTAAAGTCAGGTTGTCAATTTCTATGAAAGGGGTAGCTAGGCTATTGTTTTGGTTTGTTTAGTTTTTCGAGATAGGGTCTCACTCTGACTGGAGTATAGTGGCATGATCATAGCTCACTATAACCTTGAACTCCTGGGCTCTGGCGATCCTCCTGCCTCAGCCTCTGGAGTAGCAAGGACTACAAGCATATGCCACCATATCTGGATAATTAAAAAAATTTTTTTTGTAGAGATGGGATCTCATTATGTTGCCCAGGCCAGTCTCAAGCTCCTGGGCTCAAGCAATTCTTCTGCCCTGCCCTCCCAAAGTGCTGAGATTACAGGCGTGAGCCACCATGCCCAGCTGGAATTTTGATAGGGCATATGTTGAATCTGTAGAACAATTTGGGGAATGTTGCCATCTTGACAATATTAATCCTTCCAATCCATGTACATGTCCTCCATTTATTTATGTCTTCTTTGAGTTCTTTCAACATGTTGTAGTTTTCAGCATACAAGTCTTATACTTCTTTTGTCGAATTTATTCTATAGTACTTTATTCTTTTTGATGCTATTACATATGAAATTGCTTTTTTGGTTTCATTTTTGGATTGTTCATTTAAGTGTACAGGAATACAATTGATTTTTGGAGTTTGATATTGTAGCCTACCACCTTGCTGAGCTAATTTATTAATTCTAATAGTTCTTTTGTGGATTCCTTAGGATTTCCTATATACAGGATCATGGATAGTTTTACTTTTTCCTTTCCAATACAGATACCTTTTGTTTCTTTTTCTTGCCTGATTCCCTGGTCCTGTGTCCTTCGGGCATGATCCCTTAGTTTTAAGAGTTTAATTTATGTTTTTTGGTATAAAAAGATAACATTCCATATATGGAAACAGCCATTTGTTCCAGGAGCTCTGCTGACTAGATTTTGGAGATGTAGTTACCTCCTCTGGCAGTTATATTTCTATAGTGAAGGGGGCACACAGGTGGTTAAGATCATTCGACTTGCTCTGATCCATGATGACAAAGTTGACTTTCCATGTAGAATGTGTTGACCAAAGGATCTAATGAAAAGATCCCATCACAGTTCTGTTTTTCTCTAGGAAGTTTGTATATATCAGCTCTGCATACTCTGACAAAACCAAGGTTCTGCACCTTCATAATTGAAAGTGAAACCTTGACTCAGGGAGATGGAAACAAGGTGAGCAGTCAGCTGGCAGACTGAGAAACCTCTATCTCATCATGTCTATAACACCACTATATTCTTTAAGGGCAGGGCAGCCTCTGAAGCAAGCACACACCTTCCCTAGTTCCATACTTGAATGCCAATGAAAGCATAATCAGTCCTCCAAGTTCACTAGCTCTTTATACTGACTTACTGGCCAAAAGGTAAGGCCAAGTACACCACCACTTGCTTGATGAATCTGTAGATACTTTCTTGCCCTTAAACCAACGCAGTCACATATATTCCCAATGGATCAGATTTAGAACTGAATCATGTGACCTATGGAAGTGGTTTGCAGAAATCAGTAAGCAGTTCTCTTTCTTGGAGAAGAAAAAGGTGAGTAGTATCTAGAAAGACATGCTCCATGGCACAGGCCTAAAGTGCTGTCAGCTGAACCTGTAGGATGTTAGGTCTGGAATGGATCCTGGGGCAATAGATCTTCTATCCTGTTTTAATAGAAGGGGCTGCAGTTTAGAAAGGCCAGTTGGCTTTCACAACATCTCCTAGATAGTCAAGAGGTAGAGCAGGGCACTAAATGCTGGCTCCCTGATCCTAGATATGGAGGACTTCTCTCATTTCCTGACTTCAGCATGTGCAGAAGTCAACATGGGAAAGTTAAGACATATGGGATGACTCTAACATTTTTAATTGATGCTCATTTCTTTCATTCATATGCCTCAAACTCTTGTGCTTATTTAGATGTTGATGTAATTATTTCCACATTACACTATATTTTGTTTTTCCAGCCCTAAGTATTGATACAAATCTTGCTGCTATTTACTTTTTGTCTGACCACAGGCTGACAAAATGAGTAGAAACAGAAAAATCTGCCCTCTGTCTACCAAGAAGAATTTTGCTCACTCCTGACAGACAGTACAGCTTCCTTCACATTCATCTCCTCCTTTCTTTTTTCTAGTGCTACTGCCCTCCTCCCGTCTGTTGATCAGGCTTCCTCCTCACTCTTTTCTGGCTGCCAAAGGCATTTTCTAACAGCTCCTACTGTCTGTCTCCTTTGCCTCACATGATTCCGTGGTTCCCCTGCACTTTCAGGATTAAATCCACTCAAAACGCTCCTCAGCCTGGCCCCAAACCACCTGCCTTCCTGGCTTCATCTCTTGGCATCTTCCTACATGCACCCTACTCGCCAAGTACCTGAAAAACATAAAATCAGTGCCTTTGTACTTGCTATTCTCATTGCTCATCTTCTCTGTTAAAAGCCCACTAGCATCAATTTACCAGACTTCAAGCTATACTACAAGGCTATCGTAACTAAAACAGCATGGGACTTGCACAAGAACAGAGACATAGACCAATGGAACAGAACTGAGAACTCAGATATAAAACCATCCTCATATAGCCATCTGATCTTTGACAAAGCAGACAAAAACATATGCTGGGGAAAAGAATCCTTATTAATAAATTGTGCTGGGAAAATTGGAGAGCCACATGTAGAAGACTAAAACTGGATCCATACCTCTCACAAAAATCAACTCACGATGGATAACAGACTTAAACCTAAGGCATGAAAGTATAAGAAGTCTAGAAGAAAATGTTGGAAAAACTCTTACAGACCTTACCTAGGGAAAAAATGTATGAAGAAGACCCCAAAGGCAATCACAACAACAAGAAAAATAAATAAATGGGATCTGATTAAATTAAAAAGCTCCTGCATAGCCAAAGAAACTGTCACGAGAGCAAACAGATAACCTACAGAATGGGAGAAAATATTTGCATGCTACACATCAGATAAAGGGCTGATAACTAGAATCTATATGGAACTCAGGAAAATCAGCAAGAAAAAAAATCAAACAACCCCATTAAAAAGTGGACAAAGGACATGAACAGAAACTTTTCAAAAGAAGACAAATGGCTAACAAATATATGAAAAAATGTTCAACATCTCTAATCACCAAGGAAATGCAAATCAAAATCACAATGAGATATTACTTATCTCCAGTGAGAATGGCTTTTATCAAAAAGTCCCTAGGCCAGGCGCAGTGGCTCACGCCTATAATCCTAGCACTCTGGGAGGCCAAGGCAGGTGGATCGCTCGAGGTCAGAAGATGGAGACCAGCATGAGCGAGACCTTGTCTCTACTAAAAAGAAAAAAAAAATTAATTGGCCACCTAAAAACAGAAAAAAATAAATATGTAAAGAAAGAAATAAAAAAAAAATTAAAAAAAAAAGTTCCTAAACAACAAATGTTGGCATGGATGTGGAAGGATAGGAACATTCATACACTGCTGGTGGAACTGCAAACTAGTACAACACCTCTATGGGAAGTAACATGGAGATACTTCAAAGAACTAAAAGTAGAATTACCATTTGATACAGCAATCCCATTACTGGGCATCTACCCAAAGGAAAAAAAGACATTCTATAAAAAGATATTTATCTGCACCAGAATATTTATAGCAGTATAATTCACAATTGCAAAGATGTGGAAATAATCCCAGTGCCCATCAATATATGAGTGGATTAATAAAATGTGGTATACATATACCATGGGGTTCTATTTAGCCACAAAAAACAATGGTGATCTACACCTCTTGTATTATCCTGGATAGAGCTGGAGCCCATTCTACTAAGTGAAGTAGCATAAGGAGGGAAAAATAAGCACGGCATATATTCACCATCAAATTGGTATTCACTGATCAGCACTTAAGTGCACTATAGTAGTAACAGTCACTGGGTGTTGGGCAGGTGGGAGAGGGGAGGAGGGGATGGGTATATTCACACTTAATGGGTGCGGTGTGCACCGTCTGGGGAATGGACACGCTTGTAGTTCTGACTTGGGTGAGGCAAAGGCAATATATGTAACCTAAACATTTGTACCCCTGTAATATTCTGAAATAATAAAAAAATATCCCACTAGCTCTTGATACACATCACATAGCTCCTCTTCTGTGAACGTCTTCTTCATTCCCAAACTGGAATCATTCCCTCTTTGGCACTGATATGTTTCTAGTGGCCCCTGTATAACTTCTTCAATTACAAATGCATGCATCTGCAGCCTTTCGCACTAAAATGCAATCTTACTGAAGGCATGGCTGTAACCCCTGTATCTAACATGGTACTGGAATAAGTGATTGCCCTAGTGGCTGAGATTAGAGGATAAGGATTTTCCCACACAGAAGGAAGAAATATTAATACAAACATCCTTCTAACATTCCATAAATTACACGTGCCTGTGCTTGCCTCGGCAGCACATATGCTAAAATTGGAGTGATACAGAGAAAATTGGCAAGAAAATGAAGAAAAGAAAAACATATATAGGTGCCTAAAAGGGGTGATATACATGGAAGTCAAACATCCCCACAAGCAGGCCAAGACTGCACTGTGGTGGTGTCTGATGTCCACAACAGCTCCTCTCCCGAAGCTCCTTCCCTCTCACAGGGCCCACCTGCCCTCTAGGGAGTTGCACCCCAAGTCTAGTGAGATGTGGTCACGGGAGAGTTGTGCCTTGCACCCTCAGCTTTGCAGAGCATGGCTTGCCAAAAATACAGTTGGGGTAGTAAATTAGCGAAGGGCGTTGATCATAAGAGGAGTTTTCCTTCCTCCCAAGAAATTTCAAGCTCAACAGGTCTGAGGAAAAGTCCTGAGTTTATTTTGGGGGGAAAAAAATTCCCAGATGACTTTAATGTATCACTCTCCAAATTAAAAGCCCTGAAACAAACCGATGTTCTGTCTCTCAGATAAATGCCACTTTTACGAGCCATAAACTCCTGAAGCAGGAAGAAACCCAACCATTTGTTCAATGTTGATCAAAGAAAAATACAGGGAGAGTGAGAAAAGGAAAGGTTCTCAAATCCTCTAGACTGTGTATGATGCATACAAGCAGCCAGCACAGGGGTGTTGGTTGGAGCATTATTTGCACCATCAAAAGCTGGGAAAGAATGTAAATGTCTTTCAACAGAAGAATGAATGGCTTTTCAAACATGTGTACCACAAAACACCATGCTGTGCTGAACTACAGCTACACACAGCAAGATGGATGAATCTCAAAAACACTCTTGAATGGGAAAAAGCAAGTTGTAGAAGGATCTGTACAACTTGGCACCATTATGTAAAGCTTCAAAATATAGAAACAAGACTATAGATTGTCCAGGGAGACATCACAGAGGCAGTGAGCATATCAAGGCCTGTGCAGTCATGGTAAGCACCGAAGCCAGAGGATAGGGGAGAGAGGGAGGATGCGCCATCTGGAAGGGGACCTTCTGGGGACGGCGCTTCAACTCAACACCTCCCTTCACACTTTTGGTTGAGTGGTGGTTCTGTGTAAAATCTCCAGGTGCTTTAGGCAAAGGATGAAACCTCCCATGAGTTTACCAGTCTCCTTCTGGTGGGATGTGAACTGGGTTTCTTGCCAGGTCATGCACGGACAAGATATGGTTTTTAGTGAGCATTCTCTCCTTTGTCATGACCCCTCCCGCCAGCTTTCACCAGCACGGTGCCCTGTTCTGAGCAAGCAAGCAGCTCAGCTACACACCAACTGCCTCATTGTCAAGGAGTCCAACACCTGCCGGAGCTCAGAGCCCCGAGTCCCTGTGGGTTCTCAGGCCACTGCAGGGTTGTACAGCTCAGGGGCCATATGGTCACTAGCTGTGTGATTTAGACAAGTCACCGGACTCCCCTGGCCTCGGTGTCTTCATTTGTAAAGTGGGAGGTGGATTCCTCAGAGTAAGTCCCTTCCAGTTCTGAAATCTTTGGTCCACTAGCCATATCCAAGAGAATATCAGTTCTGGTCCTCATCAGAAGAAACCTCGAAGGTCAGGTGCCTCTTGTTAAATCCAATACCAGGGACTCCCTCTGGTGTCAGGGTAAACAAGTTATTAATTAAGAATACTCCGCAGAAATACTCTCCCACGTGTCTGAGTCACAGTGAAAACAAAAAGCCCGCACCTTTTTTTCTGAGGACCATCCCACATACCCACTGTCTTCAACCAGCTGTAAAAACGCCCTCATGAAACCTTCCCAGAGCCAGGGCCAAAGGGCTGCTCCGTCCTGGGGTGGGACGCTGGTGTGGGCAGCTGGTCTCAGCAGGACCAACAGCAGAGCAGAGCACTCAGAAAGAACCATCCAAGAAATGTGCCCCGAGAGAAGGTATTTCCTAGTTGATCTTCCAGCCCCCAGGCATTATTATTTCATTCATTCAATTACGGTGCCATAGTGAGACTGAGCCCGGGATGCAGAGTGTAACATAGCACATAGTACAAGATTTAAAAACTAAGCCTCCCTCCCAGTCCTGAGTCCAGCCAACCAGTTCTCCCCAGTAGCAACTACTGCCCTCAATTTCTCGTGTGTCCTTTCAGAGACAGTTAATGCACATACAAGCATATGTATACATAAACACACATGTATATGATTTTAGAAAACACACCACACATGTTCTACACCTTGGTTGTTTTTGGTAATAATATTTCTTTTGAAAAGTTTCAAACAAAGAAAACTTGAATGAGCACCCCACAGTATTTACCTAAATATACTAATTAATAACATTTTGCTACATTTCTCTCTTAATATATGCACTTTTTTCCTGAACTATTGAAAAGTATATTGCAGACATCATGACATTTAACTTCAGAATACATCAGCATATATCCCCTGAGAATAAAGACCTTCTGCTATACAATCATAACATTATCACACCTATAAAAATTATTAATATCATCTAATATATTAGATGTGGAGTCCATATTCAAATTTCCCCACTGTCTCAAAAAGGAACTTTGCTTTTTATAATAAATGTAACACTGTATCTTAGAGATTTTTCTGTATCACTCATATAGAAACTCTTCGATCTTTTTGATAAATAATAACAATAGCTAATATCTATTAAGTGCTCACTATGTTAGGTATTTTTCTAAGCTTTCCTTCTGCTATCCTTGAGTTAATTGTCTTGTTCTTCTTATAACTCCTTAAGTTTGATGCATAATTTCTACAATTTTTAGCTGCACTCAAAATAATTTTCTGTGTCAGAACTTTCACACCATTTTCTACATAGCCTAGAATTTTGGTTGGTTTTTTTTCCAGGATATTATGGGGGTACAAACATTTTGGTTACATGTTTCAACTCTGCTACACCCAAACCATGATTTGAGGCATGCCCTTTCCCCCCCTACAACCCTCACCATGTCCATTAGTTGTGAGTTTACCCTCCCCTAACCCCCCTAGAATTTTGGTTTTGATTTCCCTGTAGACCCAAGAGGAATTTTTAAACTTCCCAAGCGGTAGAATTTTCTAGACTTTAATTTTTTTAATTTGTATTTTTTAGTTGTATAGTGATCAAATGCTTTTTGTGCTATTTCTACTTTTTTGGAACTGTGGTTTTCTTGGTGTCCTGCTACATGATCAATTTTTGTGGCAATTGAAAAGAAGATATATCAATTAATCTGCCTTATTAATTAAGGAAACAGCAGTTTTATGTCTCTACCTCCTTCTCCCACACCAAATTCAGCATGCTAGAATTCAAATATTTTTATGTTTTGGCATGGAGGTTTGAGACACTATTATATCCTCACCACTGTAACACAACTGTGTTCATATTTGTCTTACACATGTCACTACTGAATTAAAGAACCTTAGTACTGGAAAGGAAGTAAAATTTCATCTAAGCCAACTTTCACGCAGTACAGAAATTTCCTTTATGGCATCCCTAAAATAGGTTCAAATGGATTTTATTTGAATTATTTCCATGTCAGGGAACTCAGCATGTTGCTGAAGTTGTGGCATTTGTGGCTGATCAGGCGATCAAGGATTAAGATGCTTATAAAAAGTATTTACTGACTACATATTCTTTTTCTTTCTTTCCTTCTTTTTTTTTTTTTTAAGAGGAAAGTTTAAACACAATCTCCCACTACCACAAATTATCCAATCGAGTTTCCCACATTTGGGGAAATCACAGGGGTCAGCACATTCAGAGTGCAATGGATAAGCCTCACCCTGGGAAAACCACCCTGGTGATCATGGCATCTCCCCTGCCAGGCAAGTACTACTGACTGCCTTTTATGAGGACTATATTACCCAATGTGCCTCGGGGAACATACAAGACAGCTATGATATTATACTTGTGCTCTACAACTGTGGCTCCCAAACTGTGTGCCAAGGTACCTGGGACACTGCAGTGAATCTGCACCATGGGCTATTTTAAATGTTTGAGGGAAGCAACATGATATCCAACATCTGTGTGGCACTGCACAAACTACTAGATCAAGGTAGATCACAGCTTCAACATTAGTTTGAGTTGCATTCCTTTTGATGGTCTCAGTTTTGCAAAACTAGGTTTTTGGCAGTCATTTTAGAAGAGCAAGTATTGACAATCCACATAGAACATGAAAGGAGTGTGGCAGTGTCCTGTCTGAATCCGAGGGCTGGGAAGCTATGCAGTGCCCAACAGGAGGACACAGCCTGTTAGCAAATAACTGTGGTTATTTCAGAATAAAATAATTACATTTTCTTTCAATTTGTGTGCAGTTATTTTTTCTAAATGGCTACTAAATTGTTAGGACATAACTACTTATTAAGTTGTTCAGTCCTAACTACTTAATAAATGGAACTGCCTTTTTTCTTTTGCCCAGCGCTCTGTGGGAATAATTCCCGAGACTCCAGGATCACAGAGGACTGAGAAAGTCTAAGAACTTGTTCTTTAGGAGCTCACAGCCAAGCTTCAGAGACCAGAAGCCATGGCAGTGATGCAGCAGGGACAGTCAGGCTCACACACCGAGGACCGGGTGTGGAGAGAGGAGGGGCACGGTGGGCCTGCAGCCCAGCCTAGGACAGCAGACTAGTGGGCCTGGTCTGGCTTCCGCAGGGTACAAAGGGCTGAACCACAGACAGGAGCAAGAGCACTGACAGGAACAAAGAGGTGTGGAAATAAACTGCGGCCTGTTCTAGAGACATGAAGGACACTGGTCTGGCTGGTGGGACATAGGACCTGCGGAGGAGCTTGGAGCTTTAATCTAGGGGCGGTGGGGAGGTGTTTGGTCACAGGAGTGACACGGACAAAACCAGTATTTTTCAGAAGATTAATCCTAGCAGGGGTGGTGGGTGGACTGGAGGGATGAGAAGGTAGTGGAAGGTGGCCAGTTACAGCATGTGACAGAGGTGGCATCACCTGGAAAGGCAATTCACGGACATGGTACAAACCCGTGGGAACGCAGAGCAGGCGCCGCCCGCCTCCACGCAGCACCACGGCCCCACTGCAAAGCTGCCAGAACTATCCACCCTGCTAACAGGAACTGTACCCCTTGATTGTGCTGGGAAAGCTGTTTCAGAATTCTCACTGGGGCACACTGGAGACAAGTTTTTGGAAATTCTGCTTAGAGATCACAGCCTTGATGCTAGGGAAGTGTACATTAAAAGGGACGGCATGGAATAGGAAAAAAAATATATCAGATCAAAAGTCAGGAAACCTGGGGTTGACTCCCAATTTGATTACCAAAGAGTGGTCCTAGGCCTCAATTTCTTCACTCTTAAAATGGGGGTTCAATGACTTGAGATGCAAAGAAATATTAAATCTCCAATGAAGGCTTATGTCTACTTGATGAGACAGGTCCAATCTTTTCTTACACTGACAAGTAGAGCCAAAATTGTGGCTTTAATATTTTATTCCAATTTGCATGCAGCATTTATATCAACAAAGGGCTCTATATTATTAAAATATAATAATCTGGGCTCCTGTAAACTACTATTTTCATTGTAGCAGTGAATGTATACAACAGATGGGAATATTGGCAGAGACTTATGGGAAACTGAAACCAGCCCGGTGCACCAAAGTTGCCCTTTGATGACATTTAAAATGAAAATTAAGCAACTGATCTGTTTCATATCACAAGGGAATAAATAAGTGCTGTATGACTTGCATTAAGATAGAGTAAGAACATCCAAGTACGATGGGGTAAAGATATGGAAAATCAGGGGACAGAATAACATATTCAGAACTTGAAATAATTACAAACACAAGAAACACACAATAAAGGTTTCATCAGAAATGACATTAGGAAAGTCCTAAGGATGTTTGTTTATTTTATTTAGATCCAAGTATTAACAGCTTTATTTTTCTTTTCCAGTTTCAGAAGGTATGATAATATATCCCACAGAATTAGCCCATAAAACACTCATGACTCTTTACTCAAACTAGGTATAAAGATCAAAGGAGACACCTTTGGGACCTCCTACCATGATGGGACTACTGAATGTCAGTGTTTGGTGAAGAGTCATGTAGGCATTCTCTGGTTGAAAAGACCCTGGCCACTGCAGTCTCTTTGGTAGCCCCTGATGCCTTTTTAGATGCACCAGGCTAGTGAGGACACAAAGCCCTGGCAGCCTACAGAGAGCACAGGGATAAATACGGCCACACTCTCCTCTCCACGCAGCTCTCCACTACAGCTGGTGCTACGGTAAGCAGGTCGTGGTTCTTTTACAGTGGGGGAGGAGGGAGTGAAAAGGAAGGGAGTGGGGGAAGCATTCCCGTATCCTTGGGAAACTTGCAGGATCACTTCCCTCAATGAGTTTATGCAAGCAATCTCCACCTCCCACCTCTCCTTACAGGTCAGCGAACCCATTCAGGGATTAGGAAGTGACCCAAAAGCACTGGTGTGAGGATGTGAGGAACGGCTGCAGTGGTGGAGAGAATGCCGCATCCTGTTTAACTTGGCCTTGCCAATGCCAAACCCTTTCACCGTGAATGTTTTCGTTAGTTAAAGAGTGATAATGTCCTCCCTCCAGTGGCCTTTCCTCTCTTGAAACGGGCTACTCTGTACTTATGAATCCACTCTTGCTGTGTCACTTCACCTGCCCTGCATTAACCTCCTCAACTGTGAGGTGGGTGGATGCCTGCATCTACTTATATCATGGGGCCACTGTGTGCAAAATACCTGGAGATGAAAGTGTGATGTGCTTGTGGAAGATGACACTCACAATACAGTGTGTGGTGCAGGGGGACTGAGTTAACATCTGCTGAATATGCTTTGCATGTTGCTGTTGGCCACTCAGCTAAGAGAAAATAAAGGGAGAATGTGGTAAGTTAAATAAAACTAGATAAAGTGTGCTGGTGGCCAGAACTAAGGACGAGTTCTCTAGAACCACATTTATGAAAACAGCAAAACAGGAACTTGGTATCCACGGCTGTCAGATGGATGGCCACTGGCCATGATGACTTAAAGCTTCAGATGGTTACAGAGTTAGCATGGGGAGAAACATGAAATCTCAAATATGGCTGCAGGTGGATCACTAAGCCTCATTCCTCATCTCCTAAAAAAAGGTACCTTTCTCCAGTCTGCAGGAAATCGCCTGCGGCTCTTGTGTAGCGGAATTAACTACTAAGCAGTTTGGTGTGGGCACCCTATCAACCAATAGAACAAGGAGTTGCTGGCATCACCAAGGTTATGGTGTCTGGTTCTCTGCCACTCTGGCTCCTTGTACGAGGCCACTTGAGAGCAAAGGTGTCTAAGGACTTCAGTGCCCCATCTCTCTTTAGCATGGGATGTTTCAGTCCCCTTCCCCCAACAAATCCTTTAGTAGCACACTACACCTACAGCGGTAAGCCTCAGTCTCCATTCCCTGCACAGCGTTGCCCGCATCTATCCTGTCTATCCAAACTTCTCTCTCATTATCTCTCAATCTCTCTCACCCCCAGGCATCCCCACCTTCAAGCCTTCATTTATCTCATGTTCCTTAATTCTGTCCACGCTTCAAGATCTATGATAATCTGTGCCCCCTTCCCCAGGCAGTCTAACCCACAGCCATCTCACCAGGACACACCTGAGCCTGCTGTCTGCTCTGATCATGTGAGCACATCAGCAATCACAGGTGAGGCCTTACGGAGCATCAGTTCCAAACCCCCATAGAGTACACAAATCCCTCTTCAACAACACTGACAAACAGCTGCCAAGGCCCTACGACTGGTGTACAACACACGCTCCACAAGTGGGAGTGTACCACATCTGCCCTCAGTCAAGGGGCCACCTATGCTGTTCTGCTCAATCGCCGAAAGGGCTAGAAAAGGTATTTGCCAAATGGAACCAAAGGCCTTTTTTTTTTGGAGACAGAGTGAGCTCACTCTGTTGCCCAAGCTAGAGTGCCATGGCGTCAGCCTAGTTCACAGCAACCTCAAACTCCTGGGCTCAGGTGATCCTCCTGCCTCAGCCTCCCGAGTAGCTGGGACTAGAGGTGCGAGCCACCACACTGGGCTAATTTTTTCTATTTTTAGTAGAAATGGGGTCTCACTTTTGCTCAGGCCGATCTCAAACTCCTGAGCTCAAGCGATCCTTCCGCCTCAGCCTCCCAGAGTGCTGGGATTACAGGTGTGAGCCACCGTGCCCGGCCTGTAACTTCTCTGTAATCCTAGCTTTGACTGCTATGGCACCTGCCTCACATACAGAACAGCCCTTTCCGTATTTGAGGATGGGACACGTGCTTCCCTCTGGTTTTTTTCTTTCATCCGACTACTCATTCTTCTATTTGAGACTGTTCCTCATAACATGGTTTCCACTGCTGGCTCTCAACATCCCTCAGCATCTTTAAGTGTAGTAATCGGAAGTGAAGTCAATACCCCAAGCATAGGTTCTGGTCATTTAGCTTCTAGAAGTGTGACTGAACAGTGCAGCGATCTGTGAAGCGCCTCACACCACTGTCTCACCCACAATGTGCTTGCAGGTATCTAAAACCTTCCCTTCACAGGACTACTTAGGCATGCTTCTCCCATGCTGCATTCATGGAAACTTCTGTTTTTTTTAAGATCTAAGTACTTACCTACACTTGTGCCTGCTGTATATTACTTAGCAGGGCCCAGCCTCTTGTCTGTTACGATCCCTTTGGATCCTGATTTTAGTACTCTTCTCAGTTTAGCATTATCCATGAATTTGCTAGATATGCCAATTTTGTCCTAATCTAAATCATGAATAAAAATGCTGAAAAACACAGTTTTGAAGACTTAACTCTTCTGGCATATCACCTTCCCTTGAGAATGCAAGTTGTGCTTTGTGCCATACTACTTTTATAATAAATGCTAATGCATAACTGTTGAACTATACCCAATTCTACCACATATCAAAGAATATCACAATTATATTTTCATGGTAATGATGGAATCTATCCCAATTCTTTCTTGCTGGGTTCATTTTCCCTCTCCATGTCTTTCTGGCCTTCAGAACTCTGAGAACACAATGTAGCCTGCAAAGCCCAAGGAATAAACATTGTGTCGATAACATGTTCTTTAAATCTTATTGTAAGAGTCCATCTTGATTGGCTGCAGAGTCAGTTTGTAGAAAACTCATTGCATTAAAGCAGATAACATCTCTGAGTCCTCTGATTTCCTGTTTGGCTCCAATGGCAATATAATAATAGCTTCTTGCGGATATTTTTACTGTAGGATAAACAGATTAAGCTCCACTTCTATATACAAGGATTTGAGTATGGCAGTACAGGCCAAAATGGGGGCTTCTGTGTACTTCCTGTAAAGTAACCTTCTCATCACATTATTTGCTAGTGACAATTCTACATGTTCAACATTAGTGCATTGGAAGGGGAGTGCAGTGGTGCTATTCCTCTTTGAATGTATTCCCTATCCCCAAGAAAATTCAAACATAATCAGGGAAAAGAAAAATCCTACTTTGACAGAAAAAGGGAAACGGGATCTGTGCATGTTGGGAGCTCAGTGGATATCTGATGATTCTAAGGAGCACACTCTTGCTCTTCTTAGAAAGCACTGTACTGTGAGGATGGAGCACCTGGAAAACAGGACAAAGGTCCCCTGGTGTCTCTTTCTCTTCTCTTCCAGCTTCTGGGATGGAGCAGGATTGGCCAGGAAGGATGGGGATGTCACCTTCCCTTCTCATGACTTGGTTTGGGGGGTGGGAGGATGGGTAGAGGGCACATTAGAATATGGGGGCAGGGGAGGGCAGGAAAAGTATTTCTAAAGTTACCATTACTTTTGTTTCCTTTTGTCACAATAGGCAGTATTTTGAATTCTTACATGATATTAAATAGGAGAGATGGTACTTAGGGGTGGGTACAGGTGGAAAAGAGTTGAGAACCCCAACTAATCTAGGGTCATAGAGGTCAGAAATATAGTTATCTTTGAGAGCACTGGCTGGAAGGGGCCCAAGGGAGGCTCTGGAGTAATTGAAATGTTCTACGTCTCTACCTGGGTTGTACTTACCCGGGTACATAAATGATAAAAATTCAGTGAGATGTACACTTAAGATTTATGCACCTAATTGTGTATGAGTGATATAAACCTCAATACAAAGGTTCAAAAATAACAAAAGGGCTGAAAAGGTCTGGCCGTCTGGCCCTAGCCATCCCTATAACTCGCGGTGCTGGCAGGAAAGGTCACCCTGCTGAAGGAGGCCCGCTAGGGCCAAGACACCCACCGAAAAGGAACAGGTCTGTGGTGACAGGTATCGTTTCTTGTTGCTGGCTGTACACTGAGGGTGACAGTCAAAGGAAGCCAAGGGGAAGGGGGTGAGTCCGAGGAGGGAGACAGTCAGGCTGTGGAGTCTTTCTTGAAAGAGCTCGAGGCCCAAACAGCAGGAGACACCGAGCACTGCTGTGTTCCCACAGCTGCTGCGGCACCTGGCCAGGGGCTCTGGGGCGGGCTGCTCCCCTTCTCACACAGCATTAATATCCTCCTCTCCTGAACTTTCCAGTTCAAAGGCAGGCAGAGCAGAGAGCGGTGGTGGGGAAGGGACCTGGGTATGAAGAGAGGGAGAAGAGGATTCTTGGGACGGCTCATGTGCTCCCACACATGGAGGATGAAGGCTCTTTGGAGCCCATCTCAAGCAGCCATTTCATCGTCACAAAGGCCCCTAATTATGGCAAAAGCCTTGAGGGCAAGGAGATGGCTTTGACTTATACCTACTTGGTGTCCAGCACAGTGCTAAGCGTTCTCATAAACATTCCCACATTTGGTCTTGAGAATGCTGCAAGGCAGGCGCCTTCACTCCCATTTTACAGATGAAGAAACTGCAGTCCACAAAGATTAAATGACTGCCCAGTCACAGCCCTGCTTAAAAGACAGAGGCAGAAACCAGAGCCTGGGCCTTTTCCACTTCACGAAGCCTCAAGAAGGGATGTGAAGCTCTGTTCCAAACTCAACAAAGCTTTCATCATTTTTGGCACTGTGGTACGGACATTAAGTTAAAGGCCCAACTCAGGAAAAGGTTAGACAATTCATTAGTGGAGATTCTGTTCTTACTTCCTATTCAAGGGATAATCATTTGTTACCGTAAATAAGACCTTATATAATATTCTGATAATAAGAGGAATCTGAAAAACAATGACTGCAGCACCTGCTACGTAAAATATAAGAAATGTAGAATTCTAGGTCCTTGTGGTAAGTTTCATACACTTACATTTTGCTAGGAGATATATGTGGAATTTAAAATTTGCAGCGAATACACAATTAACCTTGACTAAGTAAAAGTGCAAGAAATCTAATTTTTTAAATCATGTTTAAATATGCCTAACAAACGTTACCATTTTAACCATTTTAAGTGTACCATTCAGTGGCATTAAGTACATTCACACTGTTGAGCAACCACCACCACCATCTCAGAACTTTTTCATCTCCCCAGCTGAGCCTCTGTACCTATTAAACACTAACTCCTGTATCTGCTCTCCAGAATAGCTGCTTACACAGTACTTTGCACAAAGTATGTGCTTAGGAAATGCTTGGTGAAGAAAGCAAATTTATAGTCATACAAGATCAACTATTATATAAATAAGACAGATTAAAGGGAGTACATTTTTTCCATAACTAAAGACTAATAGCATCCGTTGCTGAGAAGAATTAAGAGTAATTTATGACTTGTTTACACTCCTGGCATCAACTCTGATCATCTGTTGTGACCAAGACCTCTTGCTCTCATCAGATGTATTAGCAGGTGGTCGTTAAGTCTAATGCAGGGAGTGGGAAAGAGGAGAGTCCTCACCAGCCAGGGCTACTTGTTGAGCTGTCACCCCGTGGACAGCCCTCGGCGCTCTCCCAGGAAAGTCTTCCTTGACAGATCTGTGTAACTTGGCAGTGACCTTGTTATGGAAATTCACTGAGGAGCCTGAGTTTCGAGTCTTGGTGAGCAAAGCTTTAAAAGGTCTTCTACATACATTTCCAGCCTAGAGAGGAGGCAAAGGATTCCCTAGTACCCTTAAGGCAAAGTTGGGGAACCAGGGAACAAGAATTATAAGGCTTTTTACTGATTTCAGGGCAGTGCAGAAGCCTGGAAAACCTGAACAAATAGCCCCTTCACTTCCATGTTTTATAATTTGGTAGGGGAACACAGCCCTAAATGGAGAGGGCGAGATGCAAGCAATTTGTTGGAGAGAGGTTAGCCGGGTTTTAAAAAACTGACCTAACGACTGTGCACACACACAACAGTGACCAAAGGGGCCACTGGCTGGCCTCCCTTGATTTCTTTGCTAAAGCCCTTCCGATGGGGACTTTTTTGACTTGTTTGACAACTGCTGTTCAATAGCTCTTCCTTTCCTTTTCAGAGAACATGCCTTACTGTGGGCTTCACATTTGAAACTCAAAGCTGGGAAGGTGATTCTGAGCTGGCAGATTTGGACTACTTGAGAGATGCTCTGCTCCAAGAGAAGGGATCGATAAATATCTGGGCTTTGGAAGTAACTTTATGATGTTTGGATTTTGTGCTGGCACCAGGCTCTGGGACTTAAGTACTCCGCTGTCATATGGTGTGCAGCATTTCCAAGAAAAACGCTATAAAATGAAAACACTTTATTGCCATGGCCTTTGACTTCTTGAGATTCACGCAAATATGGTAATCTCTTGCAACATTTAATTTAATTTAAACTCAACTCACCTAAAGAAAAAATTAGTTCTGAACCTGCCCATTTCACTTTTTGAAAAGCATCAGTCTTCTCTGTGGAGTCACTGTTCTATTTGCTCTGTGCCAAACTGTTATTTCACATATGTGAAAAGAAAATTGGCTTCAAGTCCATATGAAATAAACTACTGGCAGAGACGATGCTGGAGCTTGCCATTGAGAAGATTAGATTCCCAAGAAACTCTTCGAACAGTGGCCAATATCCACAAACTAAAAAATTGTGCGTGTGTATGTAAATATACATGCACATATTCGAAGCAGCTTATTTCTCCCTGTGTGTTCAGGTAGTATTCTATTAGTCACTTAAGTTACCCAGAGCTTAAATATCTCAGTTGTACACATAAATACTTGTCAAATAATAAATGTGCATCAATAAGAGAAGCAGGAAATTAAGAATTACTTTATTTTTATTCAAGTTTGAGCTTGCACATTTCCATTGTCCTCCTTATTTGCTCGATAAATAGGATGATTCATAACCTCCTCTTAAGGAACAATGATTAGATCATGTTTGGGGTGGAGAGGGCATTTTCCTTTTAAATTTTCAATTGCTTTCCTTTACTTTTAAGGCTGCTATTTAAGTCTGCTCTTTTGCAGACTGTTTTGCCTTTGCACTCACAGATTCTAATATGGAACCAAGACAGAAACAGAGAATTTGATTATCTAAAACTGCTGTAAGTACTTACTATTCTGAGGGAGTGGTTGAAAACTGTGCTCCCTTGAACCCTAGATTTGGAGTCCTTGGATGCTAACACAGCTATGGCGGCCACATTGTCATAGCAGGCTTCTTTAATTTGTGCCTGTCCCATCTTAGGGTCTAAATGCCCCTGCCCTTACACCACACTATTAAGGGGTGTTTGAGACTCAAGAAGTGACTGTAGGTAAGATTAGGCAACTGTTTGAAACTCAGATGGACACTTTCATGCCTCAGTCTTACAATGTGGAATGTTTCTACAAGAAAGACAGATATCCATTTTGGGAAAACATTTAGAGAGTTTTTTTTAAGTATGGATACTTGAGATTTCCATATTCATTTTTGAAAATAATCATTGTGTTTTTCTCAGTCATTGGGTACCACCAATGTCTCTAACAGGACTGTCAATCACAGGACTCTATCTTCCTTGCCCCACAATCATATTTCCTTGGCAACAGGAATTAATCCAGAGGTGAGTATATGACCCAAGTAGGGCCAATCAGAGTCCTTTCCTGAGACTAATTTATAAAAGGTAGAAGACAGATGTTGCTTTCTTTCCACTGGAGTTGCTAAGCAATGAAGACAGGAACCTTGGCCATGTTTCCTGCATATCCTCAGAATGAAGCCAAAGGCAAGCTCACCTGGGAGATGGGCGTAGAATGAATCTAGGAGGTCCTGAATCCCAGTTCCTAGCCCTGAGCCCTGGTTCCTGCAGCTCTTCCTTTAATCCTATGAGCAGTTCCAGTAACATTCCAGCTACATACGCCAAGAAATTCCCTCCTTGCTTGGGTTGGTGAAAATGTGTCATTTACAACTAAAAGAGTTCTGAGGAATGCAAGGGGCTCATCCTAACTTGAGAACCACACTGTTGCTGACTTCTTTAGTGATTAATGGCTTTCCTGATGTGTGCCAATGAATGCCACTTATCTTCCATAGCAACTTTTTGTTAGTGGCATCCCATATCAATTTATATGTCAAGAAATAAATGCTTAAGTTTATAAATTAGAGGGGGGAAAATACTCCCATGTTTGTGTTTTGTTTTTTTTTAAAAAGCAGAATTATAAAAATATACCTCTAATATACCTCTAACCATTTAGCATTTCTCAGCACATGAAGAAACTGACAGTCATTACTGAATGTATTTATTGATTTGGGAGTTTGTCACAAAAATTCTTAACTACATCTTATTTTATCACCAGTGTTCATCTACCTTATGGAACAAAGAGGCTGAGAACCAGATTGGAGAGGAATAAAAGGAAAGCTTCCGTTCACAGACGTGCTTGATTCTTGAATCCATATGTTTATATTCTGCTTTTCCCCTTCATCCAGAGCTCAAGATCTCAAAGATGTTGGCAGGTACAAACATGCTCCCTTTTAATTATACCACCAAATTGCTGCAATAACTGATTGCCAGTTAAATAATTATAATCAAGTGCCCATTGTGCATAACAAGCATTTAATGACTGCCATCCGAAAACACTGTCATAAAGAGAGCTTTAATGAAGAAAACTGGAAAGGTGCCAAGGTTTTATGGCGGTTTGCTTAAAGGGAAAGAGAGCCATAATCTGTATTTAAGATTAAAAGAAGTCTTTAATCCAGATGCTCAACATTAAACAAGGGAGTGGAGTCGTGTTTTGATCAAAAGTTACTGTATGCATTAAAGAAAGTAACATAAACGTTCTTTCAGAAAAAAGCACCAGTAAATTATATTAAGTAAGTGTAACCATTTGCTTTGGAAAAAAATGAAAAAGAAGAAAAACATCTGATTTTCATTTTGGATAAGAATATTCAGCTAAAATAAAATAAATGGGAATAGGATTTTATTTTATTTGTACAACATCATTGAAAATAAAGTGATCAGGTCCCATTTATTTATTTTTGTTGCTGCTGTGATTGCCTTTGGGGTC
>VBSM01003205.1:518826-535350 GCA_008086735.1 Cheirogaleus medius | reverse complement strand
AAAAAAAAAAAAAGAAAGTTAAGGGAAAGTATAGTCCTGAAAATTGAATTTGCTTTAAATCCATGTAGTATCAGAGAACTCAGGACAAGATTCTAGTTTGAAAACTGCTGGGAATTTAAGTATTCATTGATTTTATCGAGAAACACAATCATGAAAACTTGTGTGCAAATCAGCCCACATGGCATTCCCTGGCTCCAGCACAAACATTGGAGCTGTCAGATCAATTGCAAAGGCTGAGGTAAAAAGTCAGTCAAAGAAAGCAGTTGAACTATTTTTAAAAATCCTGGGGTGGGTGTGTATTTACAGAAAAAGGACAACAAAAGTGACCTGCTTGGGGCCTATTACACCATTTAGCTCTAGGGAATAAGAGAAATACTAGCACAAAAAAGAAAGGAGAGAGAACCATAGTGGATGTCTGTTGTGTTGCTTGCTCAGCCCTTTGATAACCACATGAGTTTTCCAATTTGTCACCAATTTCTCCCTGGCTCTCAGGTCATGTGACTTAGGTGGGGCTATCGTACCCTATTACCTCTAGAGATAAGAACATATCCCAGATCTGACACGGAGAGTTAGAGTTACCTCTATCCCCATCATAGTGATCAGGTCACTAGAGGACCTATAAATTCACAGTACAGTAAACAGAACGGCAGGATATTAGCTAGTACCATTGGGAACAAGCTGCTAAGCTTGGGGATGCAAGCTTCGAGCTACCAGCTGCAAGCTTGCGCTCATGAGGCAGGAGCCAGCCTAGGAATGAAGCAATGCAGGGGGGAGTCAACAAGATGGGGATTTGGAAAGGTCACTGTTGACATTTTTTGAACACTTGGATCTAGTGGTGACTATACTAGAACTATCCATGAATTTTTCAAGTTCATGAACAAAATATATTCCTATGTTTCCTTAAATCTGTTTGAGTTAGTGTATAACTTAAAACCAAAAGAGTATGACTAATACGATAATCTCATAGCATGTAATCCTAAAGTACTTATCTAAACCAGCAATCCTGGTCAGGCATGGTGGCTCATACCCATAATCCCACCAAGAGGCCAAGGTAGGAGGATCACTTGAGGCTAGGAGTTTGAAACCAACCTGGGCATCAGAGCAAGGTCCAGTCTCTAAAAAAATTTTTTAATTATCCAGGTGTGGTGGCATGCGCCTGTAGTCCCAGCAACTTGGGAGACTGAGGCGGGAGGATCACTCGAGTCTAGGAGTTTGAGGTTACAGTGAGCTATGATTGTACCACTGTACTCTAGCCTGGGTGACAGAGGCTCTGTCTAAATAAATAAATAAATAAATGTAAAAAATAAAAAGATAATCCATGAAGTATACTTTTCTGAGTTCTCTAAAGAAAACAAAAAGGAAGAGTTGGAATATGTGAGATGCAGGGGAACCACCTGCATTTCTCACACCATGTGACCAACATCTGTGGAATACAAATGAGGATGTAACTACATTATGAGGTTACTGTAGACGGAAGGAAACTTTCTATTTATTATGTCCCTGATCCTCCATCTTCACTTCCCCAAAGACTCAAACATTCGTTATTCATTCAAAAATGTTCTAAGTGCCAAATATGTGTCAGATGTTATGCTAGGTGCTGAGGACACAAAGATGAGTAAAACATAGTCTTTATTCTCAAGGAGCTCACAAATGATGATTCAGGTGACAAGCGTGAGAAGGGACCCAGGGGAACTTCTAGAAAGGATGGAGGCTTGACGGCTGAGCAGGCATTTTCCAGATAGAGATAAGAAGTACAAAGGGACAGGCAGGAAGTGTGCAAAGTGCGGGCTGGCCAGGACAACTGCTTGGAGAGGTAGCTGGAGTTGGGCAGTACGAGCTGTCTGTGGCTGCCACACTAAGGCAGTGATCTTATCCTGAAGCAACGGTTGGCTAGTCTCTGGAAACCCCTGAGTGACATATTCAGGTGTGCATTTCAGAAAGAGAAGTCTGGCAGCCACTGTGGCAGGTAGACTAGAGGGGACAGAGACTGAGGGCAGGGCTCTGCTCAAGTCAGTGGGGGACGGCTGTGTGGAGTTTGACAGAGAAAAGCTAGACTTGGAGGCAAGAACCTGCAATTCTAACCCGGAAAACACCAAAAATTAATCCCATGCAGATGACTCGGGGAGAATTCTGGTCAAGCGGACTATCTGTACCTCAAAGAAGAAAGTCCAAATGAGGGTAATGTGGCAAGAAGGTGGTAATGCCTGTGCCTTCCTCAGACAGATGATGGAGTCTCAGCTTCTCTGTGCCAAATGTTCTCTCTGCAGTCTACATCTCTCCACCCTCACGGCTCGGCTCAACTCTCTGTGCCCTTCAGGAAAGGCCTCTATGGTGGCCTCACTGGCCCTCCATGTGTGTCAGCCTACAATTTTTTTAGACTTATTCACTGACTACACTTCTCTGAGCCTCAACTTCCTCATTTGTAAAATGGGAATGCTGGCATTTACTTTAGGATAAGGGTTAAATATCACAAATTTTGTAGAGCACTCTGCACAGAGCCTGGATAAACACTAAATATAGTCATGTACCACAAAACGCTATGTCAGCCAACAATGACTATATATATACAATGGTGGTCCATAAGATTATAATATCACATTTTTACTATATCTTTTCTATGTATAGTATGTTTAGATGCACAGTACTTGCCATTGTGTTACAACGGCCCACAGTATGGTCACATGCTGCACAGGTGTGTAGCCGAGGAGCAACAGGCTATGCCACACAGCCCAGGTGTGTAGTAGGCTATGCCATCTGGCTTGTGTAAGTACACTCTGTGATTTCACATGACAATGAAATCACCTAATGATGCATTTCTTAGAATGTATCCTCATTAAGTGAATGTAGAGGCTGCCATACTCCTGTAGAAATGAAGTAATTGCCACTGCTAGGAAACAAGGACACACGCTTACACCAGACAGCAGCTTTTCACTTGACAGGGATTTTCAGATCTTACAGTGAATTGAATTCTGTTGTAGGAGTAAGTCAGAAGCACTCTGTGGGAGAGCAGAAGTGTGCAAACACAAGCACGCTACTCTGACGGCCTGCAAGGCATCAGGCTGCACTGCAGTGAACGGGCCCAGATGAGAAGAAGAATATTAATACTCCTGACCGTGGACATGCAGGTCTCCTCCTGCCCTTCCTTAGGGGAAAGGCCAAGCGTATCATTACTTCACTAAGAGTATGGAAATCGCTGGGTCACTTTGTGACTGAAGGAAGAAGAAAATCAGTGCACTAATACATAGGTCTGTCGGTGGTATGCTTTTATTTTATCCTTAAAGCCAGATCTATATCTGTCTTGTTTATAGAATTTCCTGCTACCCTCCTCAACAAAGCCATCTCCTGCTGACAAGTCAGGACTTGGCTCCCCATGTGACTGGCTTAATTGTGCACATGAGCAAACTCAAGAAAAGATGCGAGAGCCATGATGCAAAACCCCAACAAGATTGGGTAGCTGTACACTGCTTCAGCATTTCTATCCTCAACCCACCCACACAGAGCCTGGAGTGCCAGGGGGCAAATCTGCAGAGTCTGTAAACATTACAAAAATACATTAGGTCTACTTAGGATCATGGTTCTAAACCTATTTTAGACCAAAGATGGTATCTGTTGACAGTGGACAGTTTGATGAAAGCAAGCCTCCACTGACCGCCATGATTCACAGACATGTGATATTTTGCATACAGTCCCTGGGTGTTCAGGAACCATCCCTACCTCAAGCTTCTGAGCCCACCTGTGGTCCCACAGGGATTTAGAGGAACAGGTCACAGAGCTTGAAGAGAATGAGGTAGGGTCAAGAGTTCCTCTTCCCAGGGCTCAATCTTCTATGACACAGTTCACTGCCATGAATGCCACCTCTTTGTAGGGAGAGACTGGGATGATACGTGACGTGAAATCCAGAGCTCAAACATTCTGTCCTAAGTAGCCCAATGCCTAACTCCCAGAGGCTGTGGAACCCCCTGGAATCTTAGTGATTTCTAAGGTGCTAAGTAAATAAAAGTCGAAGAGGGTGCCCTGGAGTCATGGGGCGGGAGTGGGCTGGAGAAAGCCCCAGTTCCTCCAGTGCAGCGGCAGGAAAGCCTGTGCTCTCCTGCTCGACTCCACTCACTCTTTCCACTCTCACTCTTCACTTATGCACAGACTGCAGATTCCTTGGGTGATTTGTACCAAATGCAAATGGTTAAAAATAATTTGCTAAATACCTTCCTAGATAAATTGAAATCCAAGACCTTTTTGAGCCTTGTCCAGCCATACCTCAAAGAGCGAGCAGGGCTAAAAGTCATGCTCTTTCCTAGCTGATTTCCTGAGTCAGGCTTCTGCCTGTCAATCTTCTGATGTCACAAGTCAAACTGTGCCATCAAAGGCTGAGTAAGCATCTTTAGGAAATAGAAACTCAACTGTAAGAACACCGGTATTTCCAAACACAAAACATCTCTGCCCAGTTTCTAACTCAGCTACTGTATATAAATATAGCCATGACGCTGGGGGAGAGTTTTTTTTTTCAATTCTGTATTAGATTAGCATAAAAGAGGTCAAAAGTAAAAAGAGTAAGTAATAATAATGTACCAGTCACGATCTTAAGTAGACATACAAAGAGATAAACAAGACATATCAAGTCTTTGCCCTTTGAGGATTGTACTTGAGTGGGCCTGAGTGGGAGACAGAACATAAACACAAATAAATAATTTTAAATACTAATAAGGAAATAAAAGAGGATAAAAGAATAAAAAATGGGTGAGATACTATTTTATGTCCATTTTACAGATGAGGAAACTGAGTACAACAAGTTAGGTGAGTTGTTCAAGACCTCACAGCTAGTAAGTAGTAAATTTAAACTCAAGTCTGTCTGATTCCAAAGTTGCTCATAACTACTACCCCACACTATCTCTTCAGCTTCCAGAGAAACCAAAGAATCTGTAGAACAGATAGGGTAACAGAGCACCATCATTTCAAGAGTCCCTCCCTTTAGAATATCAGCAAATCTCTGAGATCTATGAACTCCAAATGGGTGTGCTACAAGCTGCCATGTTGGTGCTAATGCATCAGAAAGTTTCATGCAACTACTATTTGAGTTTCTATGCATGACATTTAACGTACAGGTACTTTAATCTTTAATACACCCTCTGAAATGAGAATTACTGTCCCTGTATTTCAGAAAAGACCACTAAAGCTCAGAGAATTTAAGTAACCTGTTCAAAATCACAGAGCTTATGAGCATGGAAGCTGCAGTTCAGGCTTCATGCCTCTGAGCACACCGCTTTTTCCATTACGCCACGCTGCCTTCCAGAAGACTTCCCAAGGAATTACATTTTTCTCCCACTGGGAGACAAGGCAGTAACTAACTTGGCAGTGCAGACAGAAATGAGTGACTGTTTTGTGTTTCTGCCAAGCAAGTATTCATGCCCTTTGCAATATGACGTGGACACAAAACCCAATTGATCTTTAGTAGTAAGCGTTCTAGAATTTACTGAAGAATATTCTCACCTTCTCCATATGGGGTCCAAAATTAAAAAGGGAAAAACATATTTATGTCTCATTCAGAATTCAAAAAGTAATAAATCCTTCAAGCCCCTGGCAAGTTTCTCTAATCCACTGTAATCATGTTTCCTTGTATAACAAGTCTTGTGATGTCTGTAGCAGCTTCTTGCTATAGTAACAGCAGCCTGAATGTTGGAGTTCTTCTCATGCCTGGGGGATTATTCTATTTTCCACATTAGGAATAGGCTGCAGACTTTAGGTTCTAAAACGGAGCCAGAAAATGCTGAGTAGAATCCAGATGCCCTAAATATAATTAGAGCTAAATTTTACTGCCCTCTGTGAAAGACACAAATGAAAAAAATGTACCAACTTCTAGAACACTGGTCCAGGGAGCAGAGCTATGAATAGAACCAGTGCAGGTTCTGTTACACTGAGAGGCCCTTAAGCTAACTGGGGACTTTCCAATTATCTCCCCTTATTCATAGCCTTGCTTTTTTATTTTTACAAAAACCAAACATACTAGGGAAGAAGGAGGCGTTACAGGCTCATTTTAATAAACCAGGTTTTTGCTTAGCTCTAGAACTTTCTGGAGGTGTCTTTTCACACAAAAAAATAATGTAGGTTTTCAGGGATTGATGTGATAAAAAATGATTTTCCTCTATGATCAGTCACTTGTAATTGTTATTAAAAGAAACAAATTTATTAAACTCTTAATGGAAATAACTTCCTCATTTAACACAAGACTAGTGCAAAACAATAAACGTGTCTCACTTTAAGTTGTGATTGTTGATGATAGACATAGCATTATTGAGTGCCTGCTGTGTGCTAAGAACTGTGCAAAGTGCTTTAAATACATTATCTTATTTAATCTTAACAGTACCCAAACAAGGCTGTTATTTCCATTTTACAATAAAGGGACTAAGTCTCAGGATAATTCTGCAACTTGCCCAAGGTTACAGCTAATAAGCAGTGGAGCTAGAATTTGAAGATAAGGGGTCAGATTCCAGAACCTATTCTGTAATAAAAGATAAAAGCCCTCTCCCCAATGCAAAGAGCCACTGCTTCTAGCCACTTGCCATCACCAAATCTTTCTGAATAAATTTGATTTTCGTAGAAATAACTTTCATTTTGTATTTGTCTTTCATTTAGGGGATATTTAATTAAATTGTGTAATTGCAACAACAAGTCCATCTGGCATTCCCAGGTTTGGCAAGAAACACAAATGACTCGGAAAGCCTAAGCCTCAACTGGTGGAGCAGAAGTGTGCCGGTGTCCTGGAAACCAGCCTGCCAGCTGAAAGTACCCAGCACCCTATCCTGGTTTAGCACGGGGGGTGCAGAGTTAGTTAACAGGGAGAATCTATTAAGGGAAAGTCAGTTAGGAAAGATTTACTGAATACATATTTTTTTTTTAAAAAAGCATGTTACGCCTGTTGTTTTTCAACTTGCTCTTATCACTTAAATTATTTAATCCCTCCTCCTCCTGATAGACTTTCAGGTTTGTCACAGACACCTTTGTTTTTGTTTGCCCAGCACTCTCCTGTCTTCTGGGAACAGCAAACACCTCCTTACAGGAACCCCTTCTGCCCTACTCCAGCCACGTTGCCATAGACCCTGCCTCTCTGACCTAACTTGACTGGTTCGAAATGAGCAACAGTGTCAGCTGGGCCTGGGTTTTTGAATTTGGGAAGGGAGAGGACGTGGGTCAGTGCATATTAGGCGACTGAAGCTGTGGATGATGAGGCTCTGGAGCTGCCAGCAGCCATGCTTCCTGTTTGGTGGAAGAAACCACCTGCCGGGAGAGAACCTGTTCCTATTACTCCTGAACTGCACCTTTTCCTAAGGTTTACATGATGAACTTTTCTTTCAATTATGTTTAATGCTCCGGTATTCTCATTTGCCTATAATTCAAGATGGGTTTATGTCACCTGAAACCAAAGAACCCTGAATAATTTATGAAGAGCTGAAAGTAGGCAAGTTTAAATACAGAAAGGATGACATGAAGTGGGATGGGAGGCCATAAGCAATACCCCACCCAGGGTGGAAAAATTCCCAGGTGCTGTTACAAGGTTACCCTGCCCTGCCTTGCCTTTCCCACGGAAACCCCAATAAAGGCAGTGGCCTAATGTTTTCCCTTCCTCCTGTCTTCTGCCTGCTGACCACTCGGGGTCTTTCCCCTGTGACCCTGCATGGTGTGCCTGCCCCCTGCCTCTAGGACCTGTGAGCATAATAAACTTTGTTTTCCTGAGCCTGTCCTGTGCCTCCCCTTGTGGCTGCACCTGACTGACCATGTCATAAAAGAACACAAAACAGCCCTTAACAATGGTGAAGGGAAGGCCCGGAACTCAGATGCAGACTGAGGGCAGGAGAATCTTCCAGGGATCCAGGAGAAGTCCTCAAATCGAGCCTAAGAAGGACACAGAGACTCTTAACCACTTCGGTACGGGCGTGGACTATAGTCGTCAGCCACAGATGAACGCGCACAGCCCAGCGTCGACTGTAGCCGACAGCCAAAAGCTTTTCCTTTTACAGCTTTTATCTCTGCAGTTGCAGTGTGTACGTTCAGCAAATAAGTTACTACGAATCTGTGACCTTTTAACAAGTCCTTAGTAGGAGTTATTATAGTTATTTTCCTAAAGCTGCCTGTAAAGTCAAACAAGCTTGCAGTGCTTTAAAGCTTTCCTCATCACACGAGAGCAAAACGGATCCGTCGTCAATGCACAGCACACACCACCGTGGGGACTGTGAGTGCCGGCCGTGGGCGAGGTTTCCCGGCCGGTGAGCGCCGCACCAAAGTGGTTAAACAGCTCTTGAAGGCACTGGCAGCCTCCAGTTAGAAACAAAAACCTTGAGAGCTGAGTAGGTTTTAATGACCGTATTCCTTGAGTTATTTGGAGTGTCCCTTGGATTCATTGTCCACATCTTTTAAACAAGAACACTGGATAAGATAATCTCCAAAGTGTCCTCTTGGTTTTAATGTTTTGTTTCTGGGGATTAAATACAGTATAAAGCACCAGTTTTTTAAAACCAAGAAGGATTCTCCTCATTCTGAACATTACATTTAAGAGTAAATGGGGGAGTAAGAAAGATTAAGTAAGTGTTTGTTTTCGAGTCTGTTCAATTCACTGGGCGATCTTAGACCAAGAACTCAATTTCTTCACCTGCAAAAAGGGATTCTGAATGCATGTCTTCACAAGACAATGAGAAAGGAAAAGAGAAACCGTTTTGACTTCTTTTCAAAGAAGAAAAGATAGCGTGGAAATCCTAAACAGGCGTCCTCAAATTACAGCCCGCGGGCCACATGCGGCCTGCCGAGGACATGTATCTGGCCCGCCGGGTGTTTTTGCCGCCCTGCCTGTCCTGCTTAGCAGCCAACCCGTCCCGGGCCCACAGTGCGCATGTGTGGAATGTGCGCCACAATCTCCAACAGCCCTCCAACGGTCTGAGGGACAGTGAACTGGCCCCCTGTTTAAAAAGTTTGAGGACCCCTGCCATACAGGCTATGCACACATGGATAGAATTAGAGTTTGAACCAACTGGCACCCTCCCGTGCAGCCTGACCTGTCTGGCCTGTCCAGGCATAGACAGTGGCTCTTTCATTTGTGTTCTCTCAGCACTTTATAAGAATAGTCATTACACTTGTTAAAACTTATATGTCCTTAGCTGGAATAAAATGGGGGACCAGGGACTATAACTTATTCATCTTTCTATTGTGTATTTTACAAAGTAGGAATTCATTAAATTTTTGTGGAATGAATTATGTGAATCACTACATTCTGTTCTCCTCTTGAATAGAAAGTAATCTGAAGGGAAAATAATCTCAGAAGCTTTGTACCCCTGATCTTAAATTGGGCCATGGCTGGCAAAGACACACCCTTGTGCTACCTTCTCCCATGCCCAGGGAGGCATTACTACTCAGTCACGGCCCTCTCTCTCACTACGTTTGAGCTGGGCCTGAGAATCTTTCTCGACACAGTATTCCAGGCAGCCACCCCCACTGAGCGAGCTGGCATATAAGAGAAGTTGATTTGGCAGATTTAGCATCCCTGAGGTAGTCTAAGATACCCAAGGACAAGAGGACACACGGCTCCGATGATGCTCTTCCTGCCACAACCAAAAGATGCAAAGAATGCTCAGATAGAGCCTGTACTGTTACTTTAGAATTCAAGATGCCGCCTTAAAACAGTGCCAAAAGAACCAGTGGACACAGTGAGTAAACAACTGATCCCCTTAGTTATACAGCACTGTGGCTGCCTACATTTTAACTGGTTACTATCACTTTAAAGGAGACATTCTATCCTGCTATCATGCAAAGCTGGGAGACTGAGCTGTGTAGCTGCAGTAAGGTAAATCTCCTATGATTTCAGATATGTGAGAGGCAGTGTGGTGCAGTGTATAAGATCATAGACCCCTGAGCACTGCTCCTAATTCATAGGGCTCTTGTAAGTATTTGGTATATTAATGTATGCAAGATGGTTAGAACAGTGTCTGACACAAAAGCATCATCTACGGTTATTATAACAGGCCTGGCTAAAGCCTACCAAACAACTAGTAAAATAGCCAACATCAATTAAATGAGGCTTGGTTTATGTTGGCACTCGTTTGCAGTTCAATGGTTTCAGTATCAACTGATGGCTACTGTCTTGATAAAGGCTATCAGAACAAGTCTAGGGTGAAGTAAAAAATTGTGCTTACATTTTTCCTTTCCCCACCCCAAAACCCTAGCTATTATCAGACAACGACAGCTAGGTAATCCACTACTTCCTTTTTCACTTTGGTTGCCAAGAACCATGATGTTACATTTCATGTTGAACTTTGGAAGCTTTCTGTAGTTGAGTTTCCTAACATCATCACTTTGTTTTTTAAACTTGGCTCTTGCCTTTTTATTCTTATTCTAAAGGCTTCTAGAGTTAATTATTTCTATGATTTTATCTTAAATCTTTTTTTTTTGGAATCAGGCAGAGTGTACATAAATATATAAAAACATATATTTGTCAGATTCTCCATGTAAATGTCAGCCAGGACATTTGTGTGAAATGATAGATTACATTTTTACATTATTACACACCACAATCACCTAGGAACACAGGGCAAATCGCACGTACCATTCTGTAGAGATATCAGAAAGGGCTTTCATTATGTTGACATTTCACCATAATGATCATTGTTTGTTTTGTTTTTTAAAAGTCGCTCCCCCTCCTCACTCTCAGATCCTTGCTCCTAGGTTAGAAATTTTCTGAAGCTAAAATCACAGAGAAGTGATCAGCCAGGTTGAAGACAGATTCTGTTGTTGAAACCAGTTATCTTTTTCATCCTCTATACTGGGTTTCATAGAATCAAAGAGCTCATTTGCTATAGTTCTCCAGTTTTTATAGAGGAAAATGAGTCCCAGCGTGGAGAAGTGACTAGCTTAGGTCACACAGTGTGGTAATGGCTGAGCTAGTTGTTAAGTAAAACCTAAATCTGACTTCTAGGCCCACGTTCCGCTTAAAATGCAAAGATGCCTCTCTAGACCACTGAAATAGACAATGAGGAAATCGCCTTTAAGTGGCCAATTTAAATTTTAAGCTTTTGAAATGGATTATTTTGTTGTAGCAAAATGGAGGATTATTTTTGAAAACAAGACACTAAATCCATAAAATCAAAGTACTCTAGGAAATGTTTGTGCTGCAAAATTTCATTTACTATTAAGGCATTGAAGGTGTGCTCATTCACTTAGAATCACAGGCTAATTCCAAACCTAGGAAATCAAATCGTTCATTCAACCAATATATACTCATTGGTTACTTAATTCATGCCAGGCAATACACTGGGTCCTGAGGATATTATCTAAGTCACAGGGGTCCCCAACCTATGGTGAGTTGTATAATTATTTCATCATATATTACAATGTAATAGTAATAGAAATAAAGTGCACAATAAATGTAATGCACTTAGAAAAGAATTAATGAGCTAAAAAAAGAAGAGGCAATAAGAAAAAAAGTAAAAGTGATAAATTAAATTTTTATACAATAAAAAAGAAAGTAATTAAAAAAAATAAAAAATAAATAAATGTAATGCACTTGAATCATCCCGGAACCACCCTCCCACCCCACCCTCCACCCACCAGTCCATGGAAAAATTGTCTTCCATGAAAACAGTCCTTGGTGCCAAAAAGGTTGGGGACCGCTAAACACAATCCTTGCTCTTCAAGGAGTTCAGGGGCTAGGGAAGATATTCAGCACAAGTGCTACCACTCTACATTCTCACCGGTGTTCATGACAGATGTCACCAATTCATTATATAACCAATTTTCATGCTGAGCCTGAAACTGGCCTCAAAAATCCTTCCCAAAACAACCCTCCAAGCAGCCACAAGCAATTAATCAGAGGTGCACCCAAAATGAAGTCTATTTGTCATCCCTGGACTAGTACAGTTACTATGTGCCTACTAAATGATATGCAATTTGAAGCTTTTAATGTATGTTTCAGAACTCTGTTTCCCCTGCATTCAGAAGCCAAGAATATAAATTCTTTCATTCATTTAGTGTTTATTGAACTCCTGGGTGAAGAACAATTCTTCCAGGTAATACCCTGTAATAACCCTGGATAATGGCTCATGAAAGACCAATTATGCCCCACAAAGAGATCCCAGTTATCTTTCACTTGAAATTCCCATGTCAGATTGGGGAGCACAACCTCTATCTCATGTCTGTCATCACTCACAGTTGCCATCTGCTGTGGGGAATCAAAAGCCAGCGCTGCCAAAGTACTCACTTCAAAGCAGCTGCTTATCATCCCAGTGGTAAGAAAGAACCATTTACCGGCAGTGCTGCCTAGTATCGTCCTTCCTGCTGCAAGCGTTTGGAAGTATCACAACACTTCCAACCCCACGGCAAGGTAGACCCAAAGACAGCTGCACGAGCTCCGTTTCATAAACCTGACGTCTCTCCTCTTGCTTGCATAAGTTGTATTCTTGGGATCTGATCAAGGGAGAAAAGGCAGGACGACATCATTTCCTTTTAATGGCTTTTACTGTGTCCTTAACCATTTTAATTCTCGGTGGTAAGTGACCCCGTGAGGCTCCACTCTGCAGAGCTGTGCTATTACCCCACAGCAACTGCGCTTCAGCAGCAGAACAGTAAGTGCTGTAGTCTGGAAGGAGACACGCTGCAAACTGACCTTTCTTTATGCCCCAAAGTGTATCTTCCTCAGCATGTTCAGCCCCATGGGGTATCATTCACCAATCATCTGTGTTCACACATTAGTTCACTTCCAATACCGGGGCCTCAGAGAGGCCAAATACTTTCTAAAAAAAGTACAGATGCAGCTTGAACAGAAAAAAGGTGACAGAGGTTTAGGGTTAAACCAGGAAGAGAACTTCACAGGTGTCTACTTCTTTCCATTACATTTTCAGTCCAAATAGTGATTGTGACTTTTGTTAGACACAGGGTTAGGTACTGGGGAATGGGGTGTGGAAAGAGAAATCAGCTTCTCTTCAGTCCTCAAGGGTTTGATTTGTTAGGAAAGGCAATATGGAGTAGTGATAAGCGGAACACCATGGGTTTAAGTATCGGAATATACAATGTTGCCAAAAGAATAGAACAAAAGAGAATTACAATATGACCCAGCAATTCCACTTCTAGGTATATACCCAAACAACTGAAAATGTGTTTCCACAACAACCCGTACACAAATGTTCATAGCAGCATTATTCATAATAGCCAAAAAGTGGAAACAACACAAATGTCTATTAACTGAATAAACAAAATGTGGTATATCCATATGATGGAATATTACTTGGCCTTAAAAAGGAAAGATGTTCTGATACATGCTGTAACATGGATGAACCTTGAAAACATGTTAAATGGAAGAAGCCAGTCGGAAAAGACAAGGATTCCGTTCACATGAAATGTCCAGAATAAGCAAATCCATAGAGACAGAAAGATTAGCCACTGCTCAGGGCTCGGGTCTGGGGAGTGGTATTGGAGGAGCTGAGAGCCGACTGCTCAAGGGTACAGGGTTTCTTTTTGGGGGGATGAAAATGTTCTAAACAGATCATGGTGATGGCTGCACAACTCAAGGAATATTTTAAAAATCACTGAATTGTGCATTTTAAAAGAGTGAATTGGAGGGTATATGAATTATATCTTAATAAAGTGGTTACCAAAAAATAAAAAAAAAAGAAGAACAGCACAGGCAATGCTGTAGAGGCTCAAAGGAGAGAGAAAGAATTTCTGGCTTAAATGGCTTGAAAGAGCATCACGAGACAGATTAGGTATTTGAGGTAAGTTGTGAGGAGAAACAATTAACCACAGGTGGGGCTGATGGCAGGAACAGGGTGTGAGTCCAAGGACAGAGATGCTCTGGGACGGTGAGCAAACTAGCTTGATTAGTTTGGAGCCTTAACTGAAGAACTAAGGATATCAGGCTGAAATATAGTTGTAGCCAGCTTGGGCTAAATCTGAGGGGCTGAAGATGCCCCTGAGGAGGGCGGAATCCATTCAGCTTTACCAGGGCTCCCGGTTTCCGGGCCAAAAAGGAGCAGCACATTGGCAAGCTCGTGGTTAGCTTCTCACTCTTAAGAGAAACACACGCCTTTTGAGGATGGAGCTGTGGTGAGACTGCATTCATACTTCTTCAAAATGAGTGTGTGGGAGGCCAGAACAGGCTCAGACACCTCCTCTGAAGGAGGGGAGAGCGGCCAGCCAGATGGGGAACAGGAAGGAGTGGAAGAGGAGCCTTCGGACATCCAGAAATCATCTGCTAGAAACGGACCACTCTGAATCACATTATTTCAGAATTGTCATTGTGGGTGGCATGTGTCAGTCTTACTGGGTAAGGAGATGGGATGGGTTCTGTGAGAAATTTTAGGACTTAATTACTTGAGTGAGGTTTCACTTAAAAATCAATAACTTATTTCCTAAAAAGTCTGCAAAAATCAATAAAGTATTCTGTATAACTTCAGTTTCTAGACCAGTGAGTTCTAGTTCTTCATACGTAAAAGAACATTTAGGCATACCTTACCTTCTATAATGTGTGGCTCTATCTATACAGTAACTTTCAAAAAAAAACCTCCTTGATTAGAATCCATGTGCAAATAATTATACTTGAGAGAAATAAAGCTGATGTTTTATAAACTAGTCTTTTCAGTAAGTCAGGCTATCTTTCCACATGTTTTCTATAGTTTTGATAACATCGCAAGAAACAACTACAAAAATAGAGCTTCTCAGAGGTCCAGTCTGAGTCTTCTGCATGTTTGTATTCTCTATAGCAGTGCTAGCCTATAGAACTTTCTATAATGATGAAAATGTTCTATATTTGTGCTGTCCAGTATGGCAGCCGCTGGCTACCTGTGGCCATTAAGAGCTTGAAATGTGGGTCGTGCAATTTAGGAAGTCAACTTTTCATTCCATTTAATTTTCATTAACTTAAATTTAACTTGCTGCATGTGGCTAGCGGCTGCTGTACTAGAGAAAGGAGCTGTACAGGATCCAGAACGATGCCTTGTTCCTCATAGGTGTTTGATAAATATCTGTTTAACTCAATGAGAATTTATTCAGTAACCATATACTGAGCTTCCTCTATCTGCCAAGCACTCTGCCAGATGTTGGGTATCAGTGACATGCTGCTCCTGAATTAGTTAGAACCTGTGGTTGCAAGGGACAGAAAACTCAACCCTGATTTACTCAAGTCAAAAGGGAAACCATTGGCTCCCATGCCTGGAAAAACCCAGGATAATGGTGCTTTCAGGGCAGCCTGTGGCAGGGCCTAGAGGAAACACCATGACCACCCTCTCACTCTCTCAGCCCAGCCAGGCTCGGATTTCTTCCATGTGTGGTCTCCACATTCAAACTGGCTCTCCATTCACGATCACTAGAAGGCTGCCCCAGCCCAGACCTTGCATTGTCAAGCTCCAAGTCGTAATCCTGGTCTCCTCGCCCAAGTCCCATCGGATCTTGTTGATTATGATTGGGTCATATGCCCATTTCTGAGCTGATCATTATGGCCAGGGAAATACGATATGTTGATTGCCTTGAGCCCTGACTACCATGCTCCGACCCTAAGCTGTGATTTCTATCAGAAAACCACATGGGATGAGAGTAAGGTCCTGGATGGTCTTGGGGTAAAATCAAGGTAACTATTAGGAAGGGTAAATTTTCCTAGGCAGGAAAAACAACAGATATCCATTCTAGTCTCTCTTTTAAAGAGCTCAGTGTCTCTCTAGGGAAACCTTAATAAAAACGCTGGTCAGATCTGCTGGCAAGATAGTAAAGAAAATGCTATCTAAATGGAAAGCTCAATTTAGCGAGATCCAGGTTGAAATCATAGTAACGTTTATTTACATGGAACTTTCTCTAATATTGTCTACTTTTTCCTAGACAATTCTCATAAAACCCTTGTGAGGAAAGGTTACATCTGTGAAATCCAGAAATCTTTAAGATGGAACAGTCAGCTGACCAGGGCCAGCTGCCAGTGGTTTTCCATGCCTGCTCCAGACTCCAGATGTCCCCCCTCCTATACTCCCCTGTCACCAAGGACATGCTCAGACCTTAGAAGTCCTGACATGTGGATGCAAGCAGGCGAAGGGCAGCCCACCCAGGGAAGGGACACACAATTGCCAATACACAATGCAACATGAATTGTCTATTTTCATAAGGGCTACTCCAAGAGAAATTATTTGTGGGCAGAAAGACTCATGAAAGAGCCAAATGAATTTGCCCCACATAGAAGACAAAGAGCTTGGAACACCACTGAAATGAGAAAAAATAGCCAAAACAGCTGCAGCACTTTAGGATCTTTTAAATAGCCTCCTTCTGCCTACTTCTCTACCCTTTTCTAGCTGTTCTCTCTCACTCATTACATACTGGCTGAGATTTTGCTATTGTTGGCTCAAAGGGACAGCCGAGGCTGGGAAATAATCTTTTAGGCAAGCAAATCTTTTTATTCCTCTGAATTTTCTGGTATTATCTTTCATGAAGATGGCTCTGGATCATGCTGAGAATTACTCTGAAACTTCTTGGTTTGTTTCTAGGTGGAAAAGAGGTTAATGAAGTTTTTTTTTTTTT
>VBSM01003205.1:489915-514422 GCA_008086735.1 Cheirogaleus medius | reverse complement strand
TTCTTTCTTTCTTTCTTTCTTTCTTTCGGCAGTGGTGAAGGAGACTATGCAGCCAGTTTGGTAAAAGATTCAATGAATAAAGAGTTTTTTCTGGTATTTGTGGTTAGGTGAGAAGACGGGTAAATCTAGAAATCAGGGTGAATCAAGCTTACGGACAAACCTGGGGACTGGAATTTCATGATTTGTACTAAACTCCTTAATATGAATTGCCCATAGAAAAGCAGAACTGTTTGAAAGGGCTGGGGACACACATGGGAATAGAATTAAGAGTAAATGAACCTCTGTCATGTGTGTCCAACATCCATCCACCCACGTCAGCCCCTCCCCGTGGGGGAGTCTGTCACCCGTCACTCCAACCACGTGGTTCTGAGGGAGGCTGCCAATCGCCATACCCCACCACTGGCCCAAGATGGCCAATCACAGTAGCCCTTCCCTGCCTAGTGTAAGCGGTCCCGAGAAGGCATGTGACCCAGGCCTGGACAATCACAGTCCTTATCTGGGATTTTCCTTTTGCTGCCACTCAGAAAGATTTCTTAAAGGAAGAATGAGATTTTGGAGTAACTTGAGGCCATGTGTCTTGGTACATGGGGAAAAAAAAGAGCCTATTGGCAGTGAGAGAGAGAATAAAGCCAATAGAGAGAGAACCGAGATGAGCAATAAAGACAAAGATGGTCTTGACATTAAATCTCCCAATCTAGGATCCTTGGGGCCAGGATTCCATGGCCTGGTTTCATCAAGCAATACTCTTCTATGATAAAATCAGTTCAAGCTTTTGGTTTCTGTCATTTGTAACCAGGGTACAGATGGCTACAGAAGGTTTTTCATTGAAAACGATTGCTATGATGATAACTAAATAAATGTAACTAACCACACTCTGAAAAATATAAGATGTACCCAAGTGTCAGATATTGACCACATGTGATATAGTTATGAGTGGCAGATGGGCACTAGAAAATGCCAATAACCTGATGTTGGGCAGTGAATTTTAGAAAACTTTTTATTATGGAGTCCTTTGAAGATAGACAGATGGAATGGTATGATGCCCTCTCATACCTCCTCAGTAGCCAGCGACCCATGGCTCAGTCCAGGAGAGCAATAGTTTTAACCAACTCCCCCTAGAGCACAGTTGGTTCACCGTGACTATACTAGGGCTCCAGGCCTGAGCCGTCCCTTATTGACTGGATTTAGAGGTAGGGCCTCTGGTCATGGGGTAGAATTTTACAGGAGGAAGTCAAAAGTCATGAATTCATGAATTCAGCCTTTGTCAGGCTTGTAGTCTGTCCACACACCATGACCTGGCATGTGCCTCATTCTTTTAAAGGCTCATTTATGATGTCTTAATATTGTCCTTGGATGTATATTTTGTCATGGTAAGTATCAATGTAAGAAAACTCTATTAGTGTTGAAAATAAACCAGCTACAAAAAAGTATTTTGAATGTTAACACCGAGTTTCCCCTATGGACTAAATTAAGGGGTGTCCTCCCTTTTATAATTCATTTACGGAAATAGATCATAGTCCTACAAAGAAATAGTCGTCTGGTGTACTTAATTCAGGGTACAGATATGGAAGATGGTCAAAACCATAAAATCTAGGCATGGATGACTTATTCTAACATTATCATAGAATGTTAGGTTGGAAGGAATATAGTAATCTCCAATCCAATTAAATCAGGCTTTCTAGTGCAGGTGTGGTCTAAACACTAGCATTTTTTAAAAAGCATCCCAGATGATTCTGATGGGCAGCCAAGATTGAGAACCACTGCTCTAACCCAGCCAATACTTTTGTTTAGCAAATGAAGATGCTGAGACCCAAAAGTATGGGACTCTGACCAAGTCAAACATCTGGGATCAGAACACAGGTTGCTGGGCTCCATCCTATTTTTCAAGTAAATAACTAGGTCATCCTATTGTGCTTCCTTTTAACAGTTTATATTAAGTATAACATACAAGAATTTTTAGAGTTGAAGTAGAGAAATGAACCCTCAGGAAAGAAGAATCCATGTGAGTAATAAATATAACATGTTTAACCTCATGTTGATCAGGAAAGTGCCAATTAAAAGCCTAATGTGATACTGTTACACACTTAACAGATTGGTAAAAATTTTAAAATATGACAGTATCCAGATTTTGGCAAGGATATAAAAAGACACAGAAACTCCCATATACTACTAGTAACCAGGTAAGTTGGTAAATTGCTTTGGAAGACAGTTTGTCATGATCTAATAAAGTTGAAGATGAGCATTTTCTATGACCTAACAATTCTGGTCCTAGGTAAGAAACCTATAGTATGCATTCCCAATGGGAGTGATATCACCCCCTGACTGAAGGAACAAAAATGGGTGGCCCTCCAAAGCTCACCCTACCCAATAAAATCCTATTCTTCAGTATTAATTAAATTTAAATTCTAAAATTCTGGTGTTCAATTTTTTCCCTAGGAGGAGTGATAATGAAAAAAAGGTTGAGAAATACTGAGCCAGAGAAATGTTGCACATGAACCCTGGGAGATAAATACAGCAATGCTCCAACCAGCACTCTTTATTACAGTCCAAAACTGGAAGTGCTACAAATATCCATCGATAGTAGAGGAGAAATTGTGGTATATCCAATACAAACAAACTTCAGTGGCACATGACAACATGGGTAACCTTTACAATGTAGAGCAAAAAAGATGCAAATGATTATACATGGCATAATTCCATTTATAAGAGTTCAAAACGAGGCAAATGGAATTATATGGCTTAGGGATCCATATACCAGACTGATGCTAGAAAGAAAAAAAGCAGTTACTTTAGGGCTGTAGTCAGAGAGCAAAACATGAGATGCATAAAGGGCAATAGGGTATTTTTTCGCCTGGGTGTTTATATCATAATGGTTCTTTAAATTACATATAATGTTTTATGGCTTTTTCTGCATATGTTATAGCTCATTTGAAAACATTAAAATATTTTTAAAAAGCAGGGGAAAATTTTATATTTACCATTTTAATTGTCCTAAAGCATTGTTTGGACCAAGTTATTCTTTCACTCTCAAGTAATAATACAAACCACCTCAAATGTGCACGGGTGCTTTCAGACTTTCATTTACATAATTTCATTTGCACCTCAGCCTTACTAGGAAGGAGTGAGTCAGAATCCAATTCTCAAAGGAGGTAATTGCTTAAGTTAGAAAGACTGGTAGGAATACCAGGCCAATCCCATGGGAAAGGAAACAGGCTTTGACAAGCAAGACCAGCTGAACAAAGTCTAGAGGTGGGAGAAAGTGCAGCAACAGAACAGACGCATGCACAGCTGAACTGAAGGAACCTGGGGACACACTAGGGGAAAAGCTACATCAGCTGTCCTTTTAAGGAGTTAATTTCAAAACAGGTAAGAAAGTTCTTTTTATTAAAAAAATCACAATTTTAAAAAAGGGCTGTCGTGAGTGACACATGTAGGGGAACTCAATTGTTCTTCGTGTGGAATCAACATCAAGAGATTTTGGAAGCATAATTTTTTGATAGTTGGGCAGCTGGTGACCATCAAATCAAATCAAATCACGATTTAATCAAGCAGTTGCCATTGTTCATATTACAAAGTTTTTTACACAGATTTTTTGAAAGATAAAATGTATTCTTATACCCTGACTAAAATAAAATAGTTCTTTATAGGTTCTTCTACAATAAAATCACTTCTCTTTGACACTCAAATATCCATTTAATACAAATTACAATTTTAATAGTTAATGATTATTTAAAGTTCAAGACATCTATATTCAAAGGCCTATAATATTATATGTCCAGAAACCTTTTTTTTGAGACAGAGTCTCACTCTGTCACCCAGGCTAGAGTGCAGTGGCATCATCATAGCTCACTGCAGCCTCAAACTCCTGACCTCAAGCAATCTTCTTTCCTTAGCCTCCCGAGTAGCTAGGATTATAGGCATGCACTACTATACCAGCTAATTTTGTGTGTGTGTGTTTTTGTAGAGACAGGGTCTCGCTATTGTTGCTTGGGCTGGTCTAGAACTCCTAGCCTCAAGCCATCCTCCCTCTTTGGCCTCCCAAAGTGCGAGGATTATGGGCATGAGCCACCACACCTGGCCCAGAAATATTTTTATTAAAGGAAAATCTATAGTGGTTGTCCAATTGGTTCACTTGTATTTAGTTTACAATAACTAATGTTTATATTACATTTCTAAAGATTTCAAAGCACATAACACCACCCACTTTGTGGGGTAAGTGTTATTGTATTTTACAGATAAAACCCAGAGAAGGGGAAGTGATGCAACTAGTGAATGGACCAGGAGTGAATTCCTGTGCTTCAGAACTCACATCCTAGGCTCCTTCCATTGAACCACCCTATTTCTAGGCCCACGCTGCTAAGGGCTAAAGACAACTCAGCTTACCATGATTTTCGCTTAGCTATCATGGCACTGCAGCACAACGTTTTATTTCCACAGGTTATCATTAAAAGAAAGAGGAAAAAGGCAAGTGGGAACAGAGTACACATAAACCAATATTTGGATATAGAAACTTGAAATAGTTATCTCTAAAAGCTTGGTTCTGAATTTGTACTTTAAAATATCAATTCAATGCTTAGAGCTAAAGTTAACCAAAATAACATAAATGTTGTATGTGTGTGCCTTTTATGAAAGTGAAATATTTTAAAAATCATTTATTTATTTCTTTTAAATAAAATGCTAGGCAGAATTAGGTATAGCCTCTCCCAAAGAGGATTAAAGTAGGATAAACACAAATACTTTAAGTTAGTAGCAAATTAAAACAAAAAAACTCCCATAGCAGTTTACTTATTTGTAATTAGGAACTCAATAATTCTGTCCTGCAACAATAAGATACAGATATTTCTAGCTTAACACTGATTTTTTTTTCTTTACTGGACAGCTGAATAAAAGCAAGTGGGGGGCAACTCTTAATTTCCCTTTACAGTTTAAGGAAAAGTAGAGGCCGGGAAGAAAGAAGCTATCTGTTAGCTGCTCCTTTCCCAATGATAAGTCCGGAGATGGAACCAGAAGTTCATCAGCGAGTAAAATCTCATCCCCACAGATTTTATTAGAAGCCAGTTTAAGAGTAAGAATCACAGTGATGCTGGCTGACCAGGTCCCAGGATGTACAGAGAAAGAAGCCATGCTATCTGAGAATGCAGTTGTAACGAAATAGACAAAAAGCAAAACTGCTTTTGGAAACTGCTCAATATGAAAGTAGAGATACTCTCTATAAAGGTGGATGCACCTGTATCATCTTCCTTTCTGCTCCCAGACTTATGAATCATATTGTAAACCTTAGGATGCAGACAAAAACTGAGCACAGCAAGGTTAGACAATGTCCGATCAACTTAAGTCAATCCACTTCTCTGAGCCTCAACAACCTCACTCGTAAAATGGGATTATATTAATCTCATAACAATCTTGTGGGCATCAAAAGGATAGGTTCAAAGGTGCCTAAAAATCATAGATAATGTAGTCAACATTAGTTGCTATAGCTCTCTTGGTCCTTTTCACCAGAGATCTTGGATGCTGTCATGCTATGGACCATTCTGGAATGCCTTCTCTTGTTCTCCTCTCCTACACTTGAGAGTTCCAACCTTCAAGGCCCAGCTCAAAGCCTAACCCTTACCTGGAGCCCTCTCTCACACCCTATTCTCCTAAAACCCTGCAGAACTTACTGAACCACATACATACCCACCACCTTCCAGTCTAGTTACTTTTCCATCCTACCTCCCCAACTATACCATGTCAGTCTGCTGAAGGCCTGGCTTGTACCTCTCCGATTCCCACACAACTAGGAACTTGGCACAGGGTCGATAAATATTTGTTGACTGATAGAAGCCATGACAAAACATCAACAACATTTAATTTTAAAAAATACATACCTTAGAATATTTCACATTGCCTTCCCTCCCTGGTCCCCCATAGCTAACTGAGAAGCAAGATGGATCAAAACTAAGAGCTCAGAACCAAAAATCAACTTAATTTTACAGTCACAATATGGAAACCCTCCTAAACTCAACACATAGCAGCTGTTATGTTTGCAAGTGAGAAGGGTCAGCTGTAAAAATATGGCCCTTAGGACAAACTGCAAGAACACCTCCCAGGGAAGCCTCTACTGCTGATGTGGAGTCAGGAAGCAGGCTCAGCAGCACCCTGGCCAGAGCTCTCCACTTCCCCATCCCCAAGAATTCCTTTAGTTTTCACTTTCTCTCTGACAGACTAGATCTTGAAAAACCCCTCCTACCCAACAAAATGCACTAATTTATCTTATTGTTTTAATAATTCAAAGGGAATCAGAGCTTCTGATGCAGTCAGGCAAACCAGTATGCCATTCCACTCTGAGACAAGAGAATTTGGTTAAAAACTACAAAATCTTGATTAGTTGGCCAATGTAATCTTCTCAAGTCTTAAATGTTTTATTTCTGCTTGGCTTTTCCAAATACTGAAAATAGCTTTCACAGTCCCATTCCTACTTCCTCAAAAGCCACTGGCACTGGGGACCCTAGATAAAGGATGGGTAGGAACCTGCTCAGGGCTGGCTGGCTCTTAGGGCTGTCCAATCAGACCAGGATGCCCAAGAGATACCCAGACAAGCAGCTTAGCTGGAAGAGGGCTGCCTGGAGCAACAGGACCTCGGGGGCATGTTGCCTAATAAGATAATAATGGTTTCCTCATTTAGAGAAGAGGACGAGGGTGTCAAGGCAGTTGAACAGATACACTTAAGTTTATATACCAAGTGACCGGTGCTTAAGTATTACTGGAAAAAACTCTAAGTGTAAAGTTACCAACTTCAGAAAAAAACAAATAATGTTTTAAAATCCCATGAACTACTGGGAAAACTGAGAAACATACTGGATTTTAGGTGGTATTATAGAATTATTGTTCATAGTTCTCTGATGACAGTTTACATTGAAGAATGTCCATACTTTAGGAGATTCATGTTACAAATTTAGGGGTAAGGTATCTCTGTATATGGAACTAGCTTTCAAATGGCTCAGCGAAAAAGAAAATGTGTAAGTGTGTATTTGATATGATGTAATGCTGAGGGAGGCGTGTGTGTGCACGCATGTGCTCAGAGAGAGAGAAACCACACACACTCTGGCAACCATTAATCTGCTTTCCAACTCTACAGATTTTAAAATTCTGGATAGTTCATATGTGAAATCCTACAATGTACATAGCCTTTTGTGACTGGCTTCTTTCACTTAGTATAATTTCAACATTCATCCACACTGCAACATATATCAGTAGTTCTTTTGTTTTTACTGCCTAATATTCCATTATTCTTCCAGTGTAATATCCACATTTTATTCATCCATTCATCAGGTGATGGATATCTGGGTTGTCCCTACTTTTCGACGATTAGGAATAAATAATGGTGTTATAAGCACTTGTGTACAAGTTTGTGTGTGCACATTTTCATTTCTCTTGGCTGCATATCTAGGAATGGAATTCCTGGGCCATATGGTAATTGTGTTAAACTTTTTAAGGAACTACTAAACTGTTTCCCAAAGTGGCTGCACAATTTTACATTCCCACTAATAGTGTATGAGGGTTCCAATATCTCTATGTCCTTGTCAACATTTGTTATGGTCTATCTTTTTGATTACAGCCATCTTATTGGGTATTAACTAGTATCTCATCAAAGTTTTGATTTGTATTTCCCTGATGGTTTTGAACATCTTTCATGAGATTATTGGATATCTGTATATCTTCTTTGGAGAAATGTTTATTCAAATCCATTGTCCATCTTTAATTGAGTTATATTATTGAGTTGTAAGTGTTCCCTATATGTTCTGGATACCAGTCCCTTATCAGATATATGATTTGCAAAAAGCTATTTTCTCTCATTCTGTGGCCTGCCTTTTTGCATTCTTGAAAGCACACAGTTTTAAATTTTGATGTAGTCCGCTTTGTCTATTTTTTCTTTTGTCAGGTGCTTTCTTATCTAATGCTTATGGTAATTGTGAGGAGTAGGAACCATTAATCCCAGTCTACAAAATGATGAAAATGAAGCCTAGTGAAGTTAAATAAATGACCCAAAGTCACGTGGTCCTGCCTGGCACAAGTTACACAGCAGAACACAGTAGTCTTGGCTATATGTTGGAGCTAGGATATGAACTCAGACCTTCTGAGTAGGCCAGAGTTCTGGCTACTCACACACTCTGAGTATTACAATGTAAAAAGCCTGATTTTAAAAGAAACTCCTCAGATATTATACATTCAACCTTCTAAGGATGCTGCCATTACTTAAAATGAGAAGGCTTTGGAGCTCATCTTTGGAAGCTGTACTGAGAGGTGGTCAGTGATGTATTTCATGAACATACAGAATTATGGCCAGGGTGGACTAGAGTTTATTAAGAAGCCAAAAATCCTGGGTATCAAGTCCATAGAATGAGGCAAGTTATTAGGCTGGATTATACCATTTTGGATTTCTATGTCCCTCTACACATGCCAATTAATACAAAGTGTGAGAAATGTTTTATTAAGGCTCAAAACAAATCTAAATCTCAAAAGAATGTGTCCAAAAATGTTTCTAGCAATGGCAGCCAGATATAATAGATATCAAAGAATATTTATAAAATGTATAAAAGGTAATTGCTTTGTTACATTTTTAAACATTTTAATATAAAGCAGGACCATCTTTTTCCTTCTTGGTTATACCTGGTATATTTGAATTAAAATCACTGAATTAGTAGAGCTAATAAAGATCTCACATATGCTTCAATCCCCTCATTTTAAGCAGGGAAGAAGGCACAAAACACTGAAGTTCTCATTCAAGGTTACTCATGAGAACCAGGACTAAAATTTCAGGACTCGGTTCCCATGTTCTATTTCTTAATGTTAGCTGTCTTTGCTTTGCTTTTAACATTTATGATCTTCCTCCTTCTCTCTCTCCCACAGACCTCTAAAGTGGATTATACCATCCAAGACTCCTTTTCTGAAGGGTGGGGAACTCTGCCCAAACTTCATTGTCTATTCTCCAGTTGGATCCTTCCCCAATACCAATTTATCTAAACATTTCAAATCCATGTAGATAACTCTGACAGCAAATAAAAAGAACAAATTTTATAAAGTGAGTTCTAAATGAGACACTGCCAAGCTCTATTTCCAAAACCAGGCTCTGGTTTCCAATCTAAGAATTAAATGGCTTTCTGCCTGTTTCTGCCTTTCCTCCCTCACTCAAGGAGAGAGGGCCAAGGCTGAGTCTTGAGAGATTGCTTCATGAGGAAAAATCAAGGCAGGGCACAGTCCCAGGAAGGCCAGTGCAGGTTGGAAGTTAGCTAGCAGAAGGCTCTGGGAAAAGGGAACTGGCTTCATGATCAGGCTAGCTCCGTCCCCAGAGCAATTTCTCTCCATTGGAAACAGGTCTGAGTGCTGACACGGGGGTTTCCCACAGCTTCGACCGGCCTCTGAAGGCATATTTGTCATCAGAGGCTCTTAATGAAGCTGTACATAAATATCTGACTGTTGTTGAATACAAAACAAAACAAAAAAATATTCCACAGGAACAAAATCAAAACCAGCTGTGAGGGGGAGAGGCCAAAGACCCAGTGTAAGTGCAAAAGGCTCAGCAGAAACACTTGTTAATTGTGTTATTTACTTTGCTGAATAGTAAATTGCTGTGCCAATGAAGTCATATCACATGACCATAATGTTTTTCATATGACTCTCCTGCTATGAAAGAAATGGGCATTTTATTTTCTAGAATTCTGAGTTCTATAGTGGATGAGTCAGGATCTGAATTTTTGTTTGGAATCAAGCCATCAGCTCAGCCCTGTTCATTTCTGCTGGCCTGTTTATGATTTCACAGCCTATGTTATAGTTGTTGCTAAACTTTTTTAATGACCATTCATCAATCCCCAAAATCTGCAGAAAGGAAGTTCTGTTTAGTAAAAACTTTAAAAAACGCAAATTATATTAATGGAGCACTGTAACTACAGCCCTGGAATCATAACTACATGGTTCAGCATTCAATACTGATTATAGTCAAGGCAAGGGAATAAAACATAGCCTAAAATTAATCCTGGAATCAGGGAACTTGCAAATTTTCATGAATAAGAATGAAGTATTTTACGGAAGTTGGGTTATGGGGTTTGGGAATTTGAATTTCTAAAGGATATACCAATATAACTTGTTTTATTAACCCTCTTATGAATCAGTCTTCTCTTTAGTTAGATTAAATTGGAAAATATTTTGGTATTTCTCATAGCATCATTTTGAACTTTGGAACAAAATAAATACATGTGGATTGATACTTACTCTATTCATAGGATGAAAAATAACCCTAAGAAGATAAGTCACAGCAAATTTTACAAAACATGATTAAGGCATTCACATGTTTGATTAGACTGACCCTTTCTTCAACAAATGCAGTAATTTAAAAAATACTTGGTGAGAACCTCAACAGCTCTGCGACTTGGACACCTTGTGGTTCATCAACTTTAAGGTTGTTTGCTTGGGTTCCAAGTAGCATAAATAGAAGTGTAGGAGGAATAGGAAATCAGGGTCAGTCTCTAAGTATCCAAACCCATAACAGCCTTGACAATAAAGGCAGAACTTTATGCAAAATTTCCTAATTCACATGGTAACATTTTAAGAGGGTAGGAAGCTGATTGGGCCCTTTTTTCCTTGGGGCCTTCTAATCCTCCATGGGCAGAATGTAACTATAATTTGGCAGCTAGATGGGTTATATACAAAGAATACAGGTAGCTGTCCAAGTCCCCTTTGTTATGGAATATAATGTTAGCAAAGGCAACTGGCATTTATGTGGTAAGTATTTAAAATTTTTAATCTATAACTTCAGATAAAATTAATCTACTATGCACATTTCTCATTTAAATTTTTTATTGCATCCTAGCTCTCTAGCCTCTCATCATTGTGCTAAAAGGAAGAGGATAATTCTCCTTTATCTGGCTACAACAATTTACCAGTGCTGTTCTTTTTCTCCAAGCTCCATCTCCAACCCATTTCCAGTGCCATCCAACCATTTTCACTCACTTATGCCATCACCTCAAAATCATTACTACCCAGAGCAAACTCATCTTTGTAAGTCTGGGCCCCCAGTACCCACTCTGCAGCTTGCACTTTAACCCCTCCTTTGATAAAAACTCACTTGGTAATTTGCCTGCTAACCTCAATAGCAATAAAATTATGCCAATAACCTAGATTAAAATCATTGCCATCATTTTGGGATATTCGATAATGGATGGGGAATGGGTATAAAAATTGGGTTGCATTTGTAAATCTCACTAAATCTGGATGATTCCATCTTCAATATATCTTCTATTCCATTATTATGTGCTCCTTTCTATGAATAAGAAGGAATTTGTAGGCCCCAGTAGGATTGGCTTTGCATTCCTCCTTCATAAAGGGTATTTGGGGGAGACAGACCACAAGTGCTAAAGAATATGGAAAACTTTAATAGCATCGAAACTTTTTTCTTTAAATAAAGAACTATGTACCTTGCTACAACATGGATGAACCTTAAAATCATAAAGATGCCAGACACAAAGGGTCATGTATTGTTCCATTTATGTGATGCATGCAGAATAGGCAAATCCATATAGACAGGAAGTAGATTATTAGTCACCAGAGGATAGGAGGAGGAGGATACCAATTAATAGGTAAAGAATTTGTTTTGGGGGCAATGAAAATGTTCTAAAACTTAGAGACAGTAGTAATGTTGCACGACTCTGAAAATACTAACCACCATTGAATTGTACACTTTAAAAAGATGTGTTCATAATTATAGCATGAAAATTATAATTCAATAAAGCTGTTATTTAAAAAATTATCTTGATTTCAAGTAACTCTGGCTCAAACCACATCAGACTACTTGATTTTGAATGACATACTAAAGACTCCTGGCCTTGGAGACCTTCGTTCAGTTTAGAATGCCCTAGGCCTGCTGCTTTCCCCTTTCCTACTCTTCCTCTGCCAAAATTCAACTTTTTATTTTTTTTATTTTTTGGTAGAGACAGGTTCTTGCTCTGCTGCCCAGGCTTCAGCACAGTGGTGCAATCATAGCTCTCTGCAGCCTCGAACTTCTGGGCTCAAGCAATCCACCTGCCTCAGCCTTTGGAGTAGCTACTAGGGCTACAGAAGTGTGCCACCCCATCCCACTAAGTTTTGTGGGTTTTTTTTTGTTTTTTTTTAACTTTTTGTAGAGACAGGGTCTTACTGTGTTGCCCAGGCTGGTCTTAAACTCCTGGTCTCAAGTGATCCTCCAGTCTCAATCTCCCAAAGTGCTGAGATTACAGGCGTGAACCACTGCACTCGACCCCAACTTTTATCTTTAAAAATACCCAACTCATCCTTTAAAACTAATTGAAATACCTGCTCTCTTCAGTGAAGCTTTCTTTGACATCCCTACTCTCTTGGGCAGAAGTAACTGCTCTCTCAGCACTTTATAAATGACTAAAACATTTTTGATGATATTAGAGCTCACTATTTACATCTCAGCTTCTCATACTAGATTATGAGCCCATGAGGGTCAGTGTCTCATTAACTTCTGTAATCAGTTACTAGCAGTGTTTGGTATTAAATTTTCAAATGACATTCAGTAAACTTTAAAAAAATACATATTTTATAAACAAGATATATAATGATACTGTCACATATAATTATCTAGCTGAATCTTTTGCAATTCCAATGTTGACTGATAAAAACAGTTAACCTAAAAATGAGAATTCAGCATCTTGATTGTGTTGCTAAAATAAACCTTTCTATGTTAAATGCAGAATTTTGCATTTTTATTACTGAACATCTGTAAATGCACTGGGAATCAGCACATAAATAAAAACACCTTTACACAAACATGTGTATACTTTGATATACATGTTTATTTTGCTTACACACACACTTTTCAAAGTCATACAAAATGATGTAGGCAGGATGATAATATTTGTTGCTATTAGGTCCTCCAGTGAGTATTGTATTTTAGACCTTATTTTAAAACATGGTCCTATTTAGAGGTAAGAAAAATAATGATCCTTTTCTAAGACTAAGGTTACAAACTCAAATACTTCTAAGGGTCATCAACTGAAGAGAATCACCTAAGTGGAGAATATCACTTAAAGAATATCTCTGGGCAAGAATCTCACAACAGTGTTTGTCTTCAGGAAGGGAACTATGGAGGTAAGAGACAGGTAGGTGTAGAAGGAAGACTTCCTTTTCACAGAATATTTTTTACACCTTTAAATTTCGTATCAAGTGCATTATTTATCTATGAAATTTACTTCTCAGCTACAGCTAACAAGCACTATTAAGGAATGCAGGTCTGGAACTGCCAGATCTGATTTTTCAAAGAAGTTGGAAAAGAGAAAATTCACATTTTTATGTAAAACTCATGATTTTTAAATGCTGGCTTTATTTAAAATTTAACACATACAGCAGGCCAAAAACAACACAAGCCATAGCTAGGTCACAGGCCAGCTAGTTTACCATATCTAATCTAAAATTTGATGTTTGGCTTATGATTCCAAAACTACAAATATAATTTAATGGAGGAAAATTCAAAAAGAAAACTCGGACTTGTGGATGAAACCATACTCCCTTCTGCCCTACCATCTATTGTTCTCTTAAACTTCCCCTTCCTTCTCTTCTGAGTCTTCAAAAAAGCTATTAATGTTTGGCCAACTAAAATGCAAAACATACCAGGTTAAATCAAGGAATCTGCCCATTATCCTAGTATCTGTTCTGTTGTAGAGAGTGAAATATGGCGTCAATTTCAAGTTACAATTCTTCTGGCCAACTAAAGAGAAACATGTAAATTATTTCAGCTAAATAGCTAAGCTCCCCTAAGCCATCTCATCAAATGACTGCATGGTTGTAAGGATCTATAAGTTACTTATCCCATACCATCAGGCAGAACAGCACTGTCCAAAAGACAATATAGCAGGCAATCAAAATAGTGTTCTGAACCTATCTGGGAACTCAATCAAAATTCTGGGGACAGGGATAAATCTCAAAGTTCTGTAGAGATGACATTCACCTCCTGAAACTGAAGATAAGAGATTCCTTGTGGTTCCAACTACTGGCCATAAGTGGAAGATTGTATCTGTTTAATGCCCGGAGGACATCAAAGCAAGTTGAAGAAGAACTGGCTTCAGTTCTAAGTCTAGCACTAGAGATGTACTATTCTGCCTCTCCAGAGTGCCTGAAAAGCTTATCCCAATCTTCTAAAAGCTCCAAGGGGTTTGACTCTAGTATTTCCGCATGGTTTTCCAATACTCAGTGTTAGCTCTACCTCTCCAAACAATATCCCTTTTACTACTGGCTGGTCCAGTATTGAGCCAGGCCATCTATTAACTGACTACTTGGGACCTCCCCCAGTGGTGAGGATGCACAACCTATTGGGGAGTTTATCCATCCACAGGACTAATGACAACTTTGCTAGTGTACCACCCCTGCAGAACACAGGCAGTACATGTTTTCCTTATATAGCTTGTAGAAACGCTTCATAAGTCACATTTCTAATAGCTTCTTCGTCCAGGTAACTAAGGGAAAAGATGTTGATTTGATCTCATTTAAATCCCACTCAACTCTTCTGAGTAATTGTACATTTTGCCAAGTGACTCGAATAACTCTACTACCATACGTAGCATTCCCACTTCTAAGAACAGTGAGCATTTGAAAAAAACAAAATGATAATCTGTTTTTAAAACTGAGCCTTTACAAAAGATGATGCAATGACCAGGACATTAAGATCTGTAAGATATTCTAGCTGAGAAAGAGTAACTCTCTCAGGTTGTGACTGGGGAAGCCATTTCATGATGGGGTTCAGTGGCCTAAGAAGACTGCTCAAATTGTGAAATATAAGCTAGGCACGTTGTTTCTGAAGAACATGGCCTAGAGTCCAATATGTTCTTTCTTAAGAACGTGGCCAGAGTTCAATGTCTTCACTGACTTTCATTTTGATATATGGACATTAGCCAATTCTCTCCAACGGCCATACACACATGCAGATCTTCGGTAAGGACAAGAGGTACTTGGCAATCAATAGCCTGTACTTCCTTTATCAGTAATTTTGTGCATTAGACACCTATTGGACAGCAACCTGCACACATCAGCATGTAGCAACTGCTGAAGGTTCTTTGCTCTCTGATATCCAGAAGACTTATTTAGCTATATTTGCTCTAAGTAAAAAAAAAAAAACATTTAAAAAATTGCTTTCTTCCTTTTCCATAATGTTGAATATAAACAGGTTTCAAATGCATCAGTCCTCAGTACAGAAAGTTTGTTTTGTTCTTACCTCAGCAGCTTGGGTCTCCTGATGCAGCAATGTAAGACCAGTCAAATCTTCTAAGAAGGAATGTGAAGAATTAAACACCTTGGTGAGAAAATTAAATCCTTCTTGTTCATATTGATCAAGAACCTGTAAAATATTTGTATTTTTAAGGAGGTTGCAGATTTGAAATGCATACTAAAAGACTTTTGCTTCTAACAAACACTTGTCAAAAATGAAACTGAGAATTAAATATGGGGATGATAATACAGTCTGGAAAAAATGCAATCTGATGGGCAAAAAACTGGGAAGGCTTAGTATTTATCATATTTTTCCTTCTATGAAGGACATCTTCTAGTTCAGATGCCAATTTTTCCCAAATAAAACAAACTTACTCCATGCAAATTCACTAAAAATTCTAGAAGAGTTAAGGTTAGTTACTGGTTTTAAAGTTCACTTGTTAGAAAAACAGCAGGTAAGAGAAGAACCAAGAAAAAATTTAAAAAGATAAAGGGAAAGGATTTTGTCACAAATGTGACCTACCAGCTCAACAAATGTACTTTTAAAAATAATTCTAAAATAGAAAAATAAATTTCAACAGACACTTCACAAAAGAGGATATCCAAACGGCCAATAAACATGAAAATGTGCTCAATGTCACAATTGGTCAGAGAAATGAAAACTAAAACCACAGTGAAATACTACTTCAAACCTACCAAAAAGGCTAAAGTGAAAAAGGCAGAAAATACCAACTGCTGGCAAGGATGTGGAAGAACCAAGACCTCCACAGAAGTATAAAATTGTTGCTTTAGAATTTAACATTTATGTGCCCTATGATCCAACAATTCTACTCCTCGATATATATACCCAACAAACATGTATATATGTGCATCAGAAGACACAAAAGTGTCCACAGCAGCACTATTCATGATAGCCTCAAATAAGAAACCACTGAAGTGTCCATCAACAATAGAATGAATAAATGAATTTTATATTCATGCTAAGGAATGCTATACAGCAATGAGAACAAACTACATTCATCAAACATAATGTATTCACAAAAGAAGGGATAAGCAGTATGTACTGTATAATTACATTTATATAAAGTTAAAAGAAAACAGGCAAAATCTATCTGCAGTGTTAGAAGTCTAGGCAGTGGTTACTCATGGAGAGATTATAACAGTAAGGGGGCCCAAGGGACAGTCCAGGGTGCTGGCATTTTTTGTTTCTTTATCTAAGTGTTGGTTACGAAAGTTGTACTTTTTGAGAGTTCATCAAGTTGAACATTTCATTAAGATATGTTTGATTTTTTTGCATAATACTTTTTTGTATATATTATATGTTATCCTTCAATAGATTAAAAGATAAAAGACCAGTAGTTCTGACAAGAGAACAATATGAGAACAGTAGAGTTCTTAGATGCAAACAATGATTATCACATTTAGGAATTCAGTGATCTCAGGAACTGTGAATTGTAGAAAGCAAACAGTGAACCAGGATGCCTCAAAAGTTCTCCCAGAACTCAGAAGAATAAGATAAAAAGATGAATATTTTTAAAAGATGGCAGACATTAAAGACAAATCTAAGAAATCAATGACACATGAACAAATAGACTAGAGGAGCAATAATACAAGAAATATTAATAGAAAAAAATTTCTCCTTTCAGAAATGGAAATGTATGAACCGTTCAATATAGCAATTCCACTTCTAAGACTTTTCATACAGATAGCACCACCCCTTAACAGGGGACTGATTAAATTATGGTATATTTACAATCAGTTGCATTTTTGTATCTATTAAAAGAGAGGCAGGTCTATAGCACTGATATGAACTGATTTCCAAGACATAGTAATATAATAAAAAAGCAATATCCAGACTGTGTGTATAGTATTTGTATATGAGTATATACTTTAGGACCCATCTAAGCTTGGGGGCTGGCAGGATAAGGATAAAAAAATACAAAGTCAGAGAAAGTGAAGGGCTGGTGAGCACCAATGAAGGGACTGAGGATGGGCCCTGGCTGGTAAGGAAAGACCCACAGGCTGGTGGAATCAGAGAGATTGGGAGTCCTGGAGAGCTGACCAGGGGATCATAATGCCCCTGGGCACATACAAAGTCTAGGCTGATCAGCCACAGGAAATTAATTTGACAACTCAATGCCTGAATAATAAGGCATTTGACAAATAACCAAATCCCTCAGTAATAATGAGATTCCTTACAAATTGAAATGTTATCTTAGGAAAAATGGAAATTAAATGATCTATTTCAAAACGGTAAATACTATGTTTAGTGATCATTTATTTCTAAGAGAACTCCTAAGCTCAGAACTTTATTCACTTTATTATGCTTTGCAGATGCTATTTTTTCTTTTTGTAACAAGTTGAAGGTTTGTGGTAACCCTGAGTTGAGCAAGGCCATCAATGCCATCTTTTCAACAGCACATGCTCACTTTCTGTCTCTGTGTCACATTTTGGTAATTCCTGCAGTATTTCAAACTTTTCAATTATTATTATATCTGTTGTGGTGATCTTTGCTGTCACTATTTTAATTGTTGTAAGGTGCCACAAACCGCACCTACGTTAGATGGTGAGCTTAGATAAATTTGTGTGTTCTGACTGCTCCACCAGCCAGCCATTCCCCTGTCTCTCTCCCTCGCCTTGGGTCTCCCTATTTCCTGAGAAAGAACAATATTGAAATCAGGCCAAATAATAACCCTACAATGGCCTCTAAGTGTTCAAATGAAAGGAAAAGTTACATATCTCTCACTTTAAATTAAAAGCTAGAAATTATCATTAAGCTTAGTGAGAAAGGCATGTAGAAAGCTGAGATAGACCAAAAGCTAGGCGTCTTGTGCCAAACAGTTAGCCAAATTGTGAAGGCAAAGGAAAAGTTCTTGAAGGAATTCAAAGTGCTACTCCAGTGAACACATGAATGGTAAGAAAGCAGAACAGCCTTATTTCTGATATGGAGAAAGTTTTAGTGGTCTGGGTAGATCAAACCTGCCACAGCATTCCCTTAAGTCAAAGCCTGATCCAATGCAAGGCCCTAACTCTCTTCAATTCTATGAAGGCTGAGACAGGTGAGGAAGGTGCAGGAGAAAAGTTTGAAGCTAGCAGAGGTTGGCTGATGAGCTTTAAGGAAAGAAGCCACCTCCATAACATAAACATGCAAGGTGAAGCAGCAAGTGCTGATGCAGAAGCTGCAGCAAGTTATCAGAAGATCTGACTAAGATCATTGGTTAAGGTGGCCACATAAATAAGAGATTTTCAATGCAGACAAAACAGCCTTCTATTGGAAGAAGATGCCACCTAGGACTTTCTTAGCTAGAGAGGAGAAGTCAGTGCCTGGCTTCAAAACTTTAAAAGACAGGCTTGACTCTCTCTTATGAGGGGCTAATGCAGCTGGTGACTTGAAGTTGAAGCCAGTGCTCATTTACTATTCCAAAAATCCTAGGGCTCTTAAAAATGCTAAATCTACTCTGCCTGTGCACTATAAATGATACACCAAGGCCTGGATGACAGTACATCTGTTTACAGCATGGTTTATTGAATATTTTAGGCCCACTGTTGAGACCTACTGTCCCAACACAAAGATTCCTTTCAAAACATTACAGCACATTGACAATGTACCTAGATATCCAAGAGCTCTGATGGAGATATACAAGGAGATGAATGTTGCTTTCATGCCTGCCAACCCAACATCTATTCTGCAGCCTATAGGTCAGGAGTAATTTTGACTTTCAAGTCTTATTATTTAAGACAGCAGTTCCCAACCTTTTTGGCACCAGGGAACCATTTTCAGAAGACAAATTTTCCATGGACTGGGGGATTGTCTGGAGATAACTCAAGTACATTACATTTATTGTGCACTTTATTTCTATTACTATTACATTGTAATATATAGTGAAATAATTATACAACTCACCATAGGTTAGAGACTCCTGATTTAAGAAATACATTTCATAAGGCTATAGCTGCCATAGGTAGTAAAGATTGATGGATCCGGGCTAAGCAAACTGAAAACCTTCTGGAAAGGATTCACCATTCTAGATGTCTTAAGAACATTCATGATTCATGGGAGGAGGTCAAAGTATCAACAATAACAGGAATTTGGAAGAAGTTGATTCCAATCTTCATGGATGACTTTGAGGGGTTCAAGAGGAAATAACTGTAGATATGGTAGAAATAGTAAAAGAATTAGAATTCAAAGTGGAGCCTGAAGATATGACTGAATTGCTGCAATCTCATGATCAAACTTCAATGGATGGGAAGTTGCTTCTTAGGCATGAGCAAAGAAAATGGTTTCTTGAGATGGAATCTACTCCAAGTAAAGATGCTGTGGACATTGTTGAAATGACAGGATCTAGAATATAACATAAATTTAGTTGATAAAGCAGCAGCAAGTTTTGAGAGGACTGACTCCAATTTTAAAAGAAGTTCCACTGTGGGTAAAATGATATCAAACAGCATTGCATGATACAGAGAAATCTTTTGTAAAAGGAAGAGTCAATCGGTGCAGCAAACTTCATTGTCTTATTTTAAGAAATCTCCACAGCCACCCCAACCTTCAGCATCCATCACCCTGATCAGTCAGCAGCCATCAACATGAAGGCGAGACCCTCCATCAGTGAAAAGATTGCAACTTGCTGAAGGCTCAGATGATCATTAGTACTTTATAGCAATAAAGTGTTTTTTAAATTAAGGTATACACATTTTTCTTAGACATAATGCTATTGCAAACTTAATAGACTGCAGTATAGTATAAACGTAACTTCTGTATGTACTGGGAAACCAAAAAATTCATGTGACTCATTTTATCATGGTGGTCTGGAACCAAACCCACAATATCTCTGAGGTATGCTTATAAATAGATGCTTTATGCCAAGTTTCCAGTCAGATAAAAGAAGAAATTAGTTTGAAAAATGGACAAAATCTTTGAAGAAAAACTGGAGTAATTCTAGACATGATACTTTCTTGGACTTTAGCTAAACTTTCAGATTTTAAGCCCATGTTTCCACAGATAATTTTATAATACTACAAATTTGACAGTGGAAAAACTAACAGCAAGAGCAGAATGAAGGAAAGGCCTCCCTCATAATCAGGATGTACAGAAAGTTTAATGCTCAAACATTATTAATAGCACAGGCTTAAAAATATGTGGAAGAACTTAATCCTCTAGGGGCACATTTAATCATGCAAGGGTTTTCCAGTATTCTCTTTATGTGCTGTGAAGTTAATCTGTGTTATGAGAATAAGCAGCTTATAAAAAGTAAGAGGATTTCTCCCCCTACAAACAGCAGAACCTTCTTAAAGGGGAAAATGTGTTTAAAACTATTCAAAAAACAAAAGAAAGAAAAAGATACGATCACGATGAATTTCAGCAACAACCCATCAGTCTACATAAAACACAGCAAACCTTTTATGTGACTATATAATACATGGTCCTGAGAAGTGTGCACAATAAATCTTGGAAGGTTATAAGCATTCTAAAGGTACCAGGAGAGTTGGCAAAACAGAGAACAATGACTTTTTTAGTATAAAGCTCTTTTTCTGATCCCTGACTTTCCTTGCTTAACTGTTTTATAAGATTAGGTTTTCTTTATTCATGACATATATGAACACATACCCCAGGACAAAGATGGAAGATTCTCTTTTTCAAACACGATTTTAGGAGTATTGCTTCTCTTGCTGAGAATCTTTGGTGACTTCTTACTCTTTACTACATCAATCTCATAGTATCCAGCTAGACATTTAAGGTCCTCTGCCACCCTTCAATATTGGGCAACTTTCTGGAAAATGCCTTTTATAGGGTCAAAGATCTCTTCACAACAGCATATAATGATTTTTATTTTACAAGAAGCAAAAGGGAGACATAGCTGCTGTATTATTCTTAAACAAGAAAACCAGGAAACAAGTATTCCATCTAAAATAAGGGCTTATGTATTTTCAAAGGGGGAAAGGAACATGCAGTTTCTATAAACCTCTTTTTAAAGTCTTTTTTGTTTAGAAATTATACTTATTTGCTTTTGACAATTTAAAAAATACATGCGTACATATTTCTAAAAAAAACTTAGGTGAGGTGACTGCCCTCCAAATTGGGGAGACAGATATATACAGAGAATCACAACAGACTGGAGGAGAAACCACCACGAGAACCAGCAATAGGGTAGAAAAACGTGAAATGTAACTGACACACTGCCGGAAGCCAGGTGTGGACAAGTCTGAGAGTTAATAACTCTACAGGGACCCAGTTATAGGGAGGGCCCCATGCTTTTGTGAGTTTTATCTCCAGGAGTTCAACTAAGTTCTCACATAAATTTAGTGGAACCCCTCCTCCTGCTTTTTGCAGAGGGAGGGATAGAGGAACCATTTTGAAGCATGTCAGAGCCTTCTCTTTCAACAAGGCCTGACTATAGGAGAAAAGAGATAACCAGAGGCTAACTGACCTGGAGTAATGGGAATACCCAACTCCAGCCCAATCTAGCCGTCCTGTCCCACATAAAGGAGAGAGGTGATGAGAAACATTTGCGAAGTTCATGATCCAGAAGCACAGTGTCACCAAAAGATTGATACTTAATCATAAGACGACAGAACACTTTGTCCAAGTTCAAAAGCAAGTGGAAAAAAACAAAACAAAACAAAACAAGAATACAGAACACTACCCCTTGCCCCACACTGTACCAGCACATTATTAAAGGCCTATTTACACCAGTAACCTTTATACATCATTTCTGGCTACTAAGAAAAAATTACAAGGCACACCAAAAGGCAGAAAGCACAGTTTGAAGAGATAGAGCAAGAATCAGAACCAGACATGACAAGGATATTGAAATTATCAGAGAGTTTAAAACAACTATGATCAATATTCTAAGGGCTCTAAATGATAAAGTAGACAGCATATAAAAACAGATGGATGATATAAGCAGAGAGATGGAAATCCTAAGAAAGAATCAAAAAGAAATTCTAGAGTTCCAAACCACTGTAACAGAAATGAATGCCTCTGATGGCCTTATCAGTAGACTGGACACAGCTGAGGAAAGAGTCTCTGAATTTGAGGATATACCAATAGAAATTTCCAAAATGAAAAAAAAACAACAAAACTAAATAAAACCAGAACACAATACCTAAGAACTGTGGGAAACTAGAAAAGGTGTAATATATGAAATGAGAATACCAGATGGAGAAGAAAGAGATAGGAACAGAAGAAATATTTGAAACAATAATGACTGAGGGCGGAGCAAGATGGCGGACGAGAAACATCGCCAGACAGAGTGTCTCTGCAGAAAAGACAGCTTCTAGAAGATATTAGAAGAAAGAAGCAAACAGACGACCATACATCGGACGGGGGTCGGATGGAGGGGCACCGGAGACTACGGGAGACTCCACGGGAGGAGGTTGCGGAGGAGAATTGGGAGAAGAGACCTCCAGAGCCAGTGGCTTGGAGACCAGCGGCAAGGGTAGGTGGAGCGGTTAACTTCCCCTTCCTTGCATCTCGGACTGCTGGTGGGCTCCCCAGCGGTGGGAGAGACCTGTGGACACCAGTCCAGAGAAAGCCACCAACAGCGAGCGGTGAGCCTGTAGAGAACGAGGCACCAGGCTCCCAACCCCCTCAGGGCAAGTCCGTGCACACAGACCTGACCGCGGGGCAGGCGCCATATTGCTGCACTCTCCCCTCCCCCACCCCTACCGCGGCTGCCGAGAGACAATATAGCCACAGGCAGAGGCATCTCCAGGAACGGGACCTTCCCTTTTGGGGCCCTACAGCTGTTTGAGGGGTACTCAGACAGGGAGCTCCCAACCCGCCAGCCCTCCCAGGTGCTGCTAGCCCGGTCATTGCAGGAGAACGGGGCAGACCCTGAGGCTGAGAGACATCGACCCAGCTTGGGCTCCCTGTGGGGAATTAGGTCTGGCACTACTCTCCCTGGTGGGTCAGGGATTGAACTCCGGGGCCCAGAGGTCAGACCTGCTGACCAAATCACATGCCCGGGGCATAGAAGGAATATTGGGAAGGAGCCTACTAAGGTGTGTGTGCATTCAGAGGCAGATCAGCATGCTTGAGGGCAACCCAGCTCCCAAAGGGGGCTGTGTACGCAGCCCAGGCGGCGACTCAGCGCAGGGAATCCCCCGGCCTGCATCACAGCCAGGGGAGACCCGCTGGCGTGACATCTGGCCTGCTGGCAGAGGCCCAGAAGAAGCCGCGGGAGGATGGAAAGGAGCGAGGCCTGCTCCAGACTGCAGGTCTCAGACAGCCTCACCCCCACACGGAGACTTTCCGGCTAAGTGGGGCCATCCCGCCCCTCCCTGACAGCTTTTCCGGGAAGCAGAGAACAGGACTTTGACCCCTGCTAACAGCATTTGTGGTGCTCGAGGGCAGGCTTACCCAACCCAGCTCTGCCCAGACTCACTACCAGACCAGCCCTCACTGAAGTGGAGAATAAGGACACACCTGGAAGTCCCAGGGCCCCACCCACCACCTGAGTGCCTCTCCAGAGGAACAAGAGCTGGTTACAGGACCTAAAACCAGCAGTGTAGCCTGCTCCTCTGAGCAAGCGCCACTTACAGACAGGGAGGACATTCTGCACACCGTTTTACGGCATCTACTGACTCATCGTACAGGGTGTGGTCGAATCTCACCCACGAACACCACCTACTGGCTCAGAGACTAAACAGGGTGTGTCATTATCTGAACAAAAACCTAAAAGTAAGAAGCAACAACTAATCCAGATGGGAAGAAATCAGCGAAGGAACTCTGGAAATATGAAGACCCAAATGGAAAGCACACCACCAAAGAGGAACCCCAGCCCCTTAGAAATGGACAGCAACCAAAACCAGACCACTAAAATGACAGAAGAAGAATTTCAAGAATGGATGGTAGGAAAATTAAATGACTTGCAAGAACAACTGGATAACCACCACAAAGAAAATGCAAAAAGACTCCAGGACATGGAACAAAAATTCACTAAAGAAATTGAAACAATGAAGAAAACTCTAACTGAACTCCTGGAAATGAAGAATCAATTCAGGGAACTACAAAACACAGTGGAAAGCCTCAAGAACAGGGTTGACCAATGAGAAGAAAGAATCTCAGAGATTGAAGATAACACCTTCCAATTAAATAAATCAGTCACAGAGATAGAGCAGAGAAACAAGAGAAAAGAGCAAAGATTACAAAACATGTGGGATTATGTGAAGAAACCTAATGTGAGGGTAATAGGGTTACCCGAAGGGGAAGAAGAAAATACTCAAGGGTTGGATAAGCTATTTAAAGATATAATAGAGGAAAATTTCCCAGGC
>VBSM01003205.1:467345-481185 GCA_008086735.1 Cheirogaleus medius | reverse complement strand
ACACAAGATCAGAATAATGGGCTCCACATATACTTGCCATCAAATTGGTACTGATTAACACTACGGTGCTCAAATGGTGGTGGTGTTCACCAGGGATTCGGGTGTTGGAGAGGTAGTCCCACATCTGAGAGATGTAGTGAACAGTGTGGAGGGGAAAGGCATGCCTCTAACCTTTGCTAGGGAGAGGCAAAGATATAAAATGTAACCAAAATGTTGAGGAAAAAAAAAAAACACAAACATTTGTCAGGTGTGAGGCGGGAGAGGGGATGCGTATATACATACATAGTGAGTGTGATGCGCACCGTCTGGGGGACGAACACACTTGAAGCTCTGACTCGAGGGAGGAAGGGAGACAAGGGCAATGTACATAACCTTAACATTTGTACCCCCATAATACGCTGAAATAAAATAAAAAAATTTGTGGGATGCAGTGAAATTTCCCTTAGAGGGAAATTTATAGCACTGAATATATTAGAAAAGAAGAAAGACCTAAAAATCAATAATCTAAGCTTATATCTTAGGTAATTAGAAAAATAAGAGTAAATTAAATCCAAAGTTAGCAGAAAAAAAGAAATAAGAAAAAATTAGAGCAGAAATCAATGGAACTGCAAACAAGAAATCAATTGAGAAAAAATAATCAATAAAACCAAAAGCTAGTTCCTTGAAAAGATAAAATTGATAAACCTCTACTTAAGCTAACTAGGGTAAAAGAAAATGCCTTTACTAATACTAGAAATGAAAGAGAGGACATCACTACAAATCTCACAGACATTAAAATGATAATAAAGGAATACTATAAACAACTTTATGCCCAGAAATTTTATAAACTAGATGAAATGGACCAATTGTTGAAAGACAGAACCTATTAAAACAAAAAATGGAAATTCTGAACAGGTCAATTTCTATAAAAAGAAATTAAATCAATAATTAAAATCTTCCCAAACAGAAAACACCAGGCCCAGATGGGCTCACTGGAGAATTCTGCCAAAAATTTAAGAAAGAAATTATACCAATTCTCTAGAATCTCTTTCAGAAGATAGAAGCAGAGGGAATACTTCTTAACTCATTCTACAAGGCTAGTATCACCCCAATAACCAAAATCAGATAAAGACATTACAAGAAAACTACAAACTAATATATCTCATGATCACAGACGTAAAAATCTTCAACAAAATATTAGCAAATCAAATCTGACAATACAGTCATGCACTGCATGAGGAGGCTTCAGTCAAGCTGGAATTGCACACACAACTGTGGTCCCATAAAATTACAATGGAGTTGAAAAATTCCTATTGCCTAGTGAAATTGTAGCCATTGTGCCTATGTATTACTCACATGTTTGTGGTGATGCTGGTGTAAACAAACCTACTATGCTGCTAGATGTATAAAAGTATAGCACATACAATTATGTACAGTATATACTACATGATAATGATAATAAATGACTATGCTATTGGTTTATGTATTTACTATATTATACTTGTTTGGGTGGTGAGGGGAGACAGGGTCTCTCACTTTGTTGCCCAAGCTAGAGTACAGTGGCATCATCATAGCTCACTGTGTCCTCAAACTCCTGGGCTAAAGCAATCTTCCTGTCTCAGCCTCCCAAGTAGCTGGGACTACAGGTGCACAACACCACGCCCAGCTAATCTTTTTTATGTTCTGTAGAGACGGGGTCTTACTATGTTGTTCAGGTTGTTCTCGAACTCCTGAGCTCAAGTGAGCTCAAGTGATCCTTCTGCCTCGGCCGCCCAAAGTGTTAGGATTACAAGAATAAGCCACCATGCCTGGCCTATATACTATACTTTTTAACCATTATTTTAGAGTGTGATCCTTTCAGTTATTAAAAAAAGTTAACTGTAAAACAGCCTCAGGCAGGTCCTTCAGGAGGTATTCCAGAAGAAGGCAATGTTATCATAGGAGATGACGGCTCCACATGTTATTGCCCTTGAAGACCTTCCAGTGGGGCAAGACATGGAAGTTGAAGACAGTGATATTGATGATCTTGACCCTATGTAGGCCTAGGCTAATATGTGTTTATGTCTTAGTTTTTAACAATAAAGTTTAAAAAGTGAAAAAAATAATTTTTAAATAGTGAAAAAGCTTACAGAATAAGGATATAAATAAAGAAAATATTTTTGTATAGCTGAACAATGTTTATGTTTTAAACTAAGTGTTATTACAAAAGAGTCAAAAAGTTAAAAAAATTAAGTTTATAAAGTTACAGTAATCTCAGGTTAATTTATTATTTAAGACAGAAAAAGTTATACATACAGACACACACACACATACACACACACACACACACACATATATATAAAAAATTAGAGACAGGGGTCTCATTATGTTGCCCAAGTTGGACTCAAACTCCTGGGCTCAAGTGATCCTCCTACCTCAGTCTCCCAAGTAGTTGGGACTATAGGAACACACCACCATGCCTGGCCCAGAAAATATCTTTTAACAAATTTGGTGTGTCCTAAGTATACAGTGTTGATAAAGGATATTAGTAGTGTACAGTAATGTCCTAGACCTTCACATTTGCTTACCACTCAACTCACTGACTCACCCAGAACAACTTCCAGTCCTATAAGCTCTATTTATGATATTAGGTTATTAACTATGAAATGTCCGATTTCCTTAAGGACTGTTTGACAGTTGATATTTCTGACATTTCACTTTGACACTTCTTGTTTTATTTTTATTGTGAGGTTACATCCTCAGTCTTTCAAATGCATGGTTTGGCTTGTGATTATCTTTTAAAAATTTTTTAGAGCAATTTTTGTGAAACCATGGACAAGTCAAAAATTCATGTTATTTTCTAATATGAGTTCTGTCGTGGAACCAATGTAGTGCAGACAGCTCGAAATATCAATGAAGTGTTTGGAATGGATGTGGCTAATGAACACACAGTATGCTGATGGTTTAAGAGGTTCCATTCTGGTGATTTTAATCTTGAAAATGAGTCACATGGGCAACCTGAGACCAAGGTGGATAACGATGAGCTGAAAGCTATAGTGGAAGCAAATCCATCTTAAGCTATGCAGCAAGGTTTGACATTACTATTACAACAACATTGGATCACCTGAAACACATCAGCAAGGTAAAGAAGCTGGATAGATGGGTTCTGCATGAATGAAATGAGCGTCAGAAGAGAAATCGTCTCAAAGCTTATCTTTCTTTGCTGTCACGACATAAAGGCGAACCATTTTTATACCATATTCTTATGTGTAATGAAAAATGGATTCTTTTTGACAATCACATTTGGCACAATGGTTGGATAAAGATGAAGTGCCGAAACACAGTCCAAAACTGAATATTGATCAAAGAAAGCTAATGGTGTCTGTTTGGTGGTCCAGCACTGGTAATATCCATTACAGCTTCATGAAAAACCTGGTCAGTCGATTACAACAGATGTCTACTGCAACCAATTGGACAAAATGCGGAGGACGTTTGTGATTAAGCAGCCGAGATTGAGATTGGTCAATGGAGACAGGCCAAGCCTCTTGGAAGACAATGCTCACGACCACATGTCATACAAACAACGCTGCTCAAACTACAGAGGCTAGACTTGGAAACTCTGTCATCCAACATATTCACCAGACCTTGCACCAGCTGACTACCACTTCTTCCAGGCTTTGGACCACTTCTTGCAAAGAAAAATATTCAATTCTCAACAAGCTGTGGAAAATGGCTTTAATGATTTCATTGCCACTCGCTCTCAAGGCTTCTTTGCTACTGGTATAAACAAGCTACCATTAAGATGGCAAAACTGTGTCGATAGTTTAGGTGCATACTTTCATTAATTGTACTTTTTATTGTTTGAGATATAATAAACTAAACTTGTGATTCGAAAGCAGACATTTCATATTTAATGAACTAGTAAGTATCCTATAGAGATGTACCATTTTTTATACCATATTTTTACCGTACCTTTTCTGTGATCAGGTATGTTTAGATACACAAATACTTACCATTGTGTTACAACTGCCTACAGTATTCAGTATAGTCATATACTGTACATGTTTGTAGACTTGGAACAACAGGCTATACCATATAGCTTAGGTGTGTAGTAGGCTAGACCATTTAGGTTTGTGTAAGTACACTCTAAGATATTCACACAATGACAAAATCATGTAACAATGCATTTCTCAGAATGTTGTCTTAAGTGACACATGACTATACATAAAAGGCATTATATACCACAATTATGTAGGATTTATCACAGGTGTGTGAGGCCGGTTCAACATTTGAAAAATCAATGTAAACCATCATATCAACAGGCTAAAGAAGAAAAATCATATGATCAACAGATGCAGAAAACACATTTGACAAAATTGAACACCAATTTATGATAAAAACTCTCAGTAAACTAGGAATAGAGGGGAACTTCAACTTGTTAAATATCTACAAAATATCTGCAGCTAACATTTTAATTCATGGTCAAAAACTAGAAGTTTCTCCACTAAGATCAAGAACAAGGAAAGGAAATCCCCTCTTACCACTCCTTTTCAACATCATACCGGAAGTCCTAGCTAATGTAATAAGACACAAAAAGGAAATAAAAGGTATATTGATCAGGAAGGAAGAAATAAAGCTTTGTTTGCAGGTGACATGACTGTCTATGTAGAAAATATGAATTGACAAAAACACCGTTAGAACTAATAGCCAATTATAGCAAGGTTGCTGGATACATGGTTAATATACGAAAGCAATTATCTTCCAGTATACTAGTGATGAACAAGTGGAGTTTGAAAATAAAAACACAATACCGTAACCTAGATGAAATAGATAAATCCCTAGAAACAAAAAACCCACCACAACTAAATCACAAATAAATAGAAATTCGAAATAGACCAGTAAAGAGATTGAATCAGTAATCAAAAATCTCCCAGCAAACAAAAGCCCTGGACCTGATGGCTTCATTGGTAAATTTTACCAAACATTTAAAGAAAAACTAACATCACTCCTTTTCAAACTTTTCCCAAAAATTGAAGAGGACAGAACATGGTCTAACTCATTCTTTGAGGCCACTAGTACCCTGACACCAAAGCCAAAGACACCACAAGAAAACTACAGACCAATATCACTTATTAACATTGATACAAAAATCTCAACAAAATATTAGTAAACTGTATGTTGACTTTGCATCCGATACTTTGCTGAATTCACTTATTAAGCTCACAGTTATTTTTTTCATGAAATATTTAGGGTTTTCTATATATAAGATCATATCTTATATTAAAAGTGTTATGTACCATGACCAGCAGGATGTATTCCTGGAAGGTAAGAACAGTTCAAACATATGAAAAAAAATCAATGTAATATATCGTGTTAACATAATGAAGGGGAAAAAATCCCACAGATCATCTCAATTGATTCAGATAAAGCATTTGACAAAATTTAACATCTTTCATGATAAAAACACAAAAACTAGGAATAAACTATCTTAACATAATAAAAACCATATGTCAAAAATCCACAGCAAGTATCATACATAATGATGAAAGAATAAAAGCTTTTCCACTAAGATAAAGAATAAGGCAAGGATGCCCAGTTTCCCTACTTCTTTTCAACATAGTACAGGAGGTTCTAGCCAGAGCAATTAGGCAAAACAAAACAAAACAAAAAAAACATCCAAATGGAAAAGGAAGAAATAAAATTATCTGTGTTTGCAAATAATATGATTTTTATATGTACAAAAAAGCCTACAGATTCTACCACATAAAACCCTGAATAAATGAATTCAGCACAGTAGCAGGATGCAAAGTCAACATGAAAAATTTGTATTTCTATATACTAAACAATCTAAGAAAGAAATTACAAAAGTAATACACTTAGGCCAGGCACGGTGGCTCATCCTTGTAATCCTAGTACTTTGGGAGTCCAAGGAGGGAGGATCGCTTGAGGCCAGGAGTTCAAGACTTGCATGGGAAATAGCAATATCCTGTCTCTATAAAAACTAATAAAAATCAGCTGTGTGTGGTGGCATGTGCCTACAGTCCCAACTACTAGGGGATGCTGAGGCAGGAGGATCTTGGGAGCCCAGAAGTTTGAGGTTGCAGTGAGCTATGATGATGCTTGCTCTCTTGCCTGGGCAAAAGAGAGAGACTTTGTTTCAAAAAAAAAAAAATTCCATTTATAATAGCATCAAAACAAATAAAACACTTAGGAATTAACTTAATCAAGGAGATGAAAGACTTATACAATAAAAATTACAAAATAATGCTGAAAGAAATCAAAGAAGACATAAATAAATGAAAACACATCCCAGGTTCATGGAGTCAAAGAATTACTATTGTTAAGATGTCAATCCTACCCAAAGGGATGTACAGATTCAATGCAATCCCCATCCAAATCCCAATGGTATTTTTGAAGAAACGGAAAAATCTATCTCAAAATTTATATGGACTCTCAAGAGACAATGAATTGCCAAAACAATCTTGAAAAATAAGGGCAAAGCTGGAGGACTCATATTTTCTGATTTCCAAACTCACTACAAAGCTACAGTAATCAAGTTTACTATAGTGCAAGGCTACAAAGTACAATGTGGTACTGGCATAAAGACATGACATATAGGCCAATGGAACAGAATAATAGAGAGCTCAGATATAAACACTAACAGATGTGGTCACATGATTTTAGACAAGGGTGTCAAGATCTCTTAATGGAAGAATGGACAGTCCCTTCAACAAATGGTGCTGGGAAAACTGGATAACCACATGCAAAAGAATGAAGTGGGATTATTACCTAATACCACATATAAAAATTAACTCAAAATAGGTCAAAAGCCTAAATGTAAGACCTAACATTATACAACTCTTAAAATAAAATATAGGGTAAAAGCCTCACGATAATGGATTTGGCAATTTTTCCTGACTATAACACCAAAGGCACAGGCAACAAAATAAAAAATAGACTGAATTTCATGTACAAAATTTTAAAATTAAAAATTTGTGCATCAAAAGACATCATCAATAGAATAAAAAAGTAACCTCTGGAATGGGAGAAAACAATTTGCAAATCATATCTGAGAAGAAATTAATATAGAGAACATATAGACATCTCAACAATCCTAAAACTCAATAATAGAAAAACACCCAATTTAAAGAAAGGCAAATGATCTGAATAGACATTCCTCCAAAAATGATACACAAATGGTGATTAAGCACATGAAAAGATGATCAATATCACTAATAATCAGGGAAATACAAAACAAAACTACAATAAGACACCATCTCACACCCATTTGAATGGCTACTGTTTTTTTAAAAAAGGAAAATAACCAGTGTCAGCAAGAACGCAAAGATATCAGAATCCTTTTGCACTGCAGGTACAACCACTGTAGAAAATAGTATGGCAGCCAGGAAAAGTGGCACAGCCTATAATCTCAACTATCTAGGAGGCTGAGACAGGAGGATTGCTTGAACACAGGAGTTTGTGACCAGCCTGTGCAACATAGTGAGACCTCGTCTCATAATTTAAAAAAATATATATTTTTTTGAAACAGGGTGTTGCTCTATCACCCTGGCTAGAGTGCAGTGGCATCATCATAGCTCACTTCAACCTCAAATTCCTGGGCTCAAACAATTCTCCTGCCTCAGCCTTTCAGAGTATTAGGATTATACATGTGAGCCACTGTGCCCGGCCTAAAAAAATTCATATATATAAATCTATGATTGAGGCAAAAGGACATTTGTTAGCAAAATGAATTCCTGAATTTGTGTTCAAATATTATCAAGTTTTAATTAAAGAAAAAACAAACTATGCAATATCATTCACATTAGCATCTCCCAAAATAAAAATCCTAGGTATAAATCCAACAAAATATGTATGAAATCTCTATGAGGAAAACTATAAAACTCTAATGAGAGAAATCAAATAACTAAATAAATGGAGAGATATTCCATGTTCATGGATAAGAGGACTCACTATGTTAAGATGTCAGCTCTTCCCAATTTGATCTACAGGGTCAATGCAATCCCAATCAAAATTACAGCAATTTATTTTGTAGATATAAACAACAAGCTGATTCTAAAGTTTTGTGAGAAAGGAAAAGATCTATAATAGCCAACACAACATTAAAGAACAAAGTTAGAGGAATGATGCTACCTGATTTCAAAACCAAATATACAGCTACAGTAATCAAGACAGTGTGATTGGGGAAAAAATAGAAAAATAGATCAATGGAACAAAAATAGAGATACCAGAAATAAATCCACACAAATGTACTCAACTGATCTTTGACAAAAAAGCAAAGGCAATAATACAATAGAGAAAAGACAGTCTTTTCAACAAATGGTGCTTTAACAACTGGATGTAGACATGCAAAACAAAACAAAACAAAACACGAATCTAGACACACACCTTATACCTATCACAAAAAGTAACTAAAAATGGATCACAGACCTACATATAAAATGCAAAACTGTAAAACTCCTATATTAATAGGAGAATATCTAGATGACTTTGGGTTTAGTAACGTCTTTTTAGATATAACACCAAAGTTATAACCCATGAAAGAAATATAGATGCTCCTTGACTTATGATGGGGTTACATCCTGATAAACCCACCATAAGTTGAAAATATAGGTTGAAACTGCATTCAATACACTGAATCTACCAAACATCATAGCTGAGCCTAGCATACATTAAACATGCTTAGAACACTTACATTAGCCTACAGTTGGGCCAAATCATCTGGAAACAGTATACTGTAGAGCAGGTGTCCTCAAACTATGGCCCGTGGGCCACACGAGGGTGTTTTTGCCCGTTTTTTTTTTTTTTACTTCAAAATAAGATATGTGCAGTGTGCATAGGAATTTGTTCATAGTTTTTTTTAAACTATAGTCCGGCCCTCCAATGGTCTGAGGGACCGTGAACTGGCCCCCTGTTTAAAAAGTTTGAGGACCTCTGCGTAGAGTATTGGTTGTTTACCCTCACGTTCAACATGGCTGACTAGGAGCTCCAGATTGCTGCCACTATCCAGCAATGCAAGAGAATCCTAACATATCGCTAGGCTGGGTAAAGATCAAAATTCAAAATTTGAAGCACAGTTTCTACTGAATGCCTGTTGCTTTCACACTATTTAAAGCAAAAAGCTGTTAAGTTGGACCATTATAAGTTGGGGGCCACTTGTAATTGGTAAGGTGGACTTTATTAAAATTAAAATTCTCTGCTGAGAAAGATACCATAAGGAGAATGAAAAGGCAAGCCACACAGAGAATACTTACTAAGACATATCTAATAACTGTTACCCCAAACATACAAAGAACTCTTAAAATTCAACAATAAGAATACAAACAACCAGCTAAAAAATGGGCCAAAGACCTTAACAGACATCTCAAGGAAGATATACAGATGGCAAATAAGCATATAAAAAGATGCTTCACATCATCTGCCATCAGGGAAATGCAAATTTAAATAATTGCACCACACACCTACTAGAATGATCAAAATCCACACTATTACCACCACCAATGCTGGTGAGGATATACGGCAACAGAATTATCATTCATTGCCAGTGGGAATGCAAAATGATGCAGCCACTTTGGAAGACAGTTTAGCAGTTTCTTATAAAGCTAAAACTACTCTTACCATTTGATCCAGCAACCACTGGTATTTACTCAGAGTTGAAAACTTACATCCACATTAAAACCTGCACATGGATGTTGATAGCAGTTTTATTCATAATTGCCCAAACTGGGAAACAACCAAAATTTCCTTCAGTAGGTGAGTAGATAAATAAACTGTGCTCCATCTAGGCAATGGAATAGTATTCAGGACTAAAAAGAAATGAGCTAGCAAGCCATGAAGAGACAAGGAAGAAATATAAGTGCATAATACTAAGTGAAAGAAACCAATCTGAAAAGGCTACATATCGCATAATTCCAACTATATGACATTCTGGTAAAAGCAAAACTATGGAAATGGTAAAAAGATCAGTAGTTGCCAGGGGTTAGGGAGGAGGGAGAGATGAATAGGCAGAGCACCGAGAATTTTAAGAGGAGTGAAAATACCCTGTATTTCACATGCATATGTGGTAAATGCATGTATATATCATACATTTGTCCAAACCTATAGAATGTACAATACCAAGAGTTAACCCTAAGGTAAACTATGGACTTTGGGTGATAATGATACATCAATGTAGGTCCTTCAATTATAAAAAATGTACCACTGTGTTGGGGGAGTTGTTAATAATGGAGGAAGCTGTGCATGTGTGAGTGTAGGGAGTATATGGGATATTTCTGTATCATCCCCTCGATTTTTTTGTGAACCTAAAACTGCTCTAAAATAATAACATCTTAACAAACAACCAACCAACTTAGAGAAAGCTTTCCCCATGTCCCAGCTATGGTAATAGAAGAGTTGGAAGCCACCGGGTTCCATCCTGAAAGAATCCAGATAAGAAGAGTCAAAACACTCTCCTCTTAGGGCTGGTTACCTACCCAGTCATTTCTGCAGAGAGCTTTTTCCAAATTGAGGGCAGAAACCTCCATTTCCCAGAACTGTTGCTAAGGGCATCATTTCAGGTGGAGAGTCCCCACTTCAGATAATTAGCTGGAAGCATTGCTAATAAGACCAGGAAATCCCTTGACCAGTTTCTGCCTCCTGGTGTCCTGGGATTTCTCTCATCACAATAAAAAATAAAGAACCGGGAAAAAGCCCCAATTCCAGCAGTCCCTATACAACACTCCTATCACTGCTCGCAGCACCTCCACAGGACCATCGCCTTGGAAAAGCTTCAGTCCCTTTCTTTCCCTCTTCGTGCTGCCCTACCTAGAATGATCTCCTGTTTTACTCATAAGATGAGATCTTTTACTTCCATCAAAGTTCAGCTCAGTATCAACTCCTGCATGAACACATCCCTGATTAATTTCACTTCCTGTGATCTTTTCTTCCCTTTTATATTCTCTGACCCCACTCTCTCTGAGGGGCTGCAAAGGGATTGAAGGAACCGCTCTGCCTCATCATCACTGGTAATTCAAGAATAGATGGCAAGTTTTCAGCAGTGTGCCCATATTCAAGTGGCGATAAAAGAAGCCAAAATAAAAGAAAAAGAATTGTGGCAAATAACTTCTGGGCTATCCTGAAGGTAAATCTTCAAAGACTCCAGCTTTTGAGGATCTGAGGCTACCCTTGATGGACAGTGGAAGGAATCACATGTGAAATTTCTTGAATAAAAATTGACTTTAAAAAAATAAATAATTTTGCCTAATGCCATAAAAAAACTCTTTAAAAAAAAAAGAGTAGATGGCATTTTCAAATACCAACCAGATGTTCAATCTTTGTTTTTGTTTCTTTATACATAAGTGATATAAACAGATAATGGATGAAAAACAGCTTCATAATGAAACATGTAACTATCATCTTAACTTAATCTGTTGCTGTTAAGTTACTCTATTGGACGTGGGCAGGATTTACAAGGCCAAACTTTAAAAAAGAAAAGATGTGAATTCAAGATATGTAATATGTCAAAAAATATAGCCTGATCAGGATAATTATTAATACCAGCAGGCCAAAAATATGTAATAGATAAGTCTCTTGTTCTTTCCCTAAAGTCACTATATAGTGTACATTATTCTTAAGTACCTAAATGCAAATTGGGCACAAGGGCCAATTAAAGGATACGGGAGATTTCAAATAAAAAATATAGAATAGCTTTAAAATTGAGATAATTGGCTATGGAATAAATATACCAATATTTTAGTATCTTATTTAAACTTCTACTTGTGGAACATACAACTTTACTAAAATATATATGTGTGTGTGTGTGTGTGTGTGTATGTTTTATATCTTGGTATCTTGACAAACCACATTCAGAAATCTACTGGAATCAACTGGGTAAAAGGAAAGAGAGTCAGAATTGGTGTCAACATGCAACTCTGAGTAATCCTGCAACACTGGGCAAACACTTGCCCTTTTAGAGCCTGTCTGTTCACCTTTAAAATGGGAATGAATCTCCGTGCCTTTCTCCCCAATTAAACTGAGATAGAAAAAGATTTTATGACTTCAATTACTAGAAAAGAATGGATTACAAAGGACAATAGAAATGCTATGCATTTACTTTTTATAAAATATAATTATTATTGCCAAATAGGGCTTGGTAAGTACAGAAAACATATGACAAGATGACACATAGTGATGTCGGCAAAACTAGTGGAATAACAGTCTCTGAAAATTCTCACCGCTATTAAGGGGAAAGGGAATGCTGACAAAACCTGGGGACTGTTTATTAAAAAACAAACAAACTTGAATCTTGACCAGGCACGGAGGCTCATGCCTACGGATCCAGCACTTCGGGAGGCTTGAGGCCTCCCTTGCTTGAGGCCAGGAGTTGAATACCACTCTGGGCAACCTAGTGAGACTGCAACTCTACAAAAAAAAAATTTAAAAAACCAAAAAACCTGAATCTTGGTAAAAACAATAAGCTTTGTGGCATTTTAACTTCCCATATTCTTATCCCGCTTCCCTTCTCAAGCTCCATGGTAGCCTTCAAAACCAGTAACACATAATCACAGCGAAGACCAGCAGTCTGGAAGTCAGAACAGGAGGCAATTTGGGGTTCAAGTGCCTACAAAGTTCCATTTTCAGAAAATTCTCACTTGTTTGGTGGTTCCCAGGAAGATTCCCCTGGCAAACTGTCTTTTTTTTTTTTTTTTTTTTTTTAGAGACGGGGTCTCGCTCTTGGTCAGGCTGGTTTTGAACTCCTGACCTTGAGCTATCCACCCGCCTCGGCCTCCCAGAGTGCTAGGATTACAGGCGTGAGCCACCGCGCCCGGCCTAGCAAACTGTCTTAATTTGACCTGACTCAGAACTCGCAGAGTGTGAAAGCTTTTTTTGTGGGGCCAATTGTTAAAAACTATCACAGGCAATTGTTTAGCATCATGATCTGAGGTGGTAGTTATTGTTTGTCCAATTGGAGCAACAATAGGCTAACCAAAAAGCCTAAAAGAAAAGTTTTGGAAATGTTATAGGAGGCTTGGAAAGCTCAAATGTATTTTTGAGAATCTAGAAGACTGTGCATAGGCACAGGGGCTAGGTATGTGCCCCAAATCATGCACATGCTCAGGGAAGATCTGAGAAGGCCCTGAGCTCTCAATCTAGCTGACCTTAAGGATCTGTGCAAGCAGGAGATAAATGGTAAGGCAGAGGTATTAACAGCCTAGCTGAGCACTGAAAGCATGCCCCAATATGCACACAGAGGCCCTCAGCACAGGCCTCTCATTTAACAGTCCCAGTAATTTAAGGAAATCTCTGATCAGTCATTAGATGACCAGCAGGCTAAGAAGAAACTTCAGCGGTGCACAGGACAAAGAATACAAATTTAAAATAACTAGTTCAGAAAAATCACTAAATAATAACCACAGCAAAGAGCAAAACAAGAAACGACAGAGAGAGGGGATAATCTGACTTGAGTTGTCACACTATTTAAAATGTCCAGTTTGCAACAAAAATTACCAGATATGCAAAGAAACAGGAAAATGCATCCCATATACAGAAAAAAACAGTCAAATAGAAACTTTCCCTGAGTAATATACTAAAGACTTTAAAACAGGTATTTTAAGTATATTCAAAGAAGAAAAAGAAAGTATGAGAATGACTCATAAAAATATAGACTATCAATAAAGAGAAAGAAATTATAAAAAAGAATCAAATAGAAATCACAGAGTTGAAAGTTACAATAACTGAAAAGTTCACTAGAATGGGTCAATGGCTGATCTGAGCAGGTTGAAGAAAGAATCAGCAAACTTGAAGACAGGTGATAGGTCAGCTGAGATTTTCTAGACTGAGGAACAGGAAAAAAAAAAAATGAAGAAAAATGAACCAAGCCCCAGAG